>OW386287.2:212811171-213009984 GCA_936432065.2 Rutpela maculata
CCCAAGAGGAACTAGTATATCTATTCTAGCTAATCGCTTTAACATGGTATCATTAGACTCGACGTGTGTTAATTTTCTTAAATATCTATTCAATATAATTCATATAATATTGACTGTCTTTCCTTGTTGGGCAAAATCAATTTCCATGTATCTAGACCCGCAACTCGATACGACGCAACCTTTTATAGCAATAACCATTTTGATAATTTAGGTAGAAAATTTCGTTACTGTTATTATTATTACTACTATATTATCGTTCTCCGTTGCAGGGATTGCTGGATTACTGGATTTAGATCATGTACTGTCTTATTAAACATGTACGTTCAACAGAAAGAAACTATGTCACACAATACAACGACAAGATATATCAGATTTAATTCATATATGAAATTGAAAAAAAAATACTATGATTAAAAATATCTGTTACATTTCATACACATTATCTAAAAAGGATATCATTGTTCATGTTTCGTGGGATAGTTAAAGCTTTTACTGGGAAAGGATTATTTGTGATGTAAAGCTTTCATTTCAGTAGACACTGAAACAATGGCCGTCCTAGGAAAATTCATTTGGAAAACTTCACCTCTTTAAAATGAAATGAAATGAAATACATTATGCCTGTATTTTCAACAATTTCATGAAGCTGTTTTCTTTTTCTGCTTGAGACCAACTGCTACATACCTTTATATTTCCAATCAAAAGGGACTTTTAAAAATATTTATAAACAAAATTCTATTTTCTGCCGGATGCGCCATTGCGAATAGTATCAAAATGTGGCGAAAATAGATAACTACGATATTATTGTTTTAAGTTGATCCCTTATAGAGTGCCAAGTGATGTCATACCGGATAAGGGAGGGGTGGGAAGGTGGTAAAGTTGAAAAATAGTTTTTTGCGTTTAAATAGAAGACTAATAATCTGAGAGGAAAGTTTAAATGGGAAAGTTATAGGAATTAAAAAACCTACGAACGTTAAGATAGTTTTATGAGATCAGGAATAAATTAAAAAAACGGAAATTTTGAAAAAAAAAATTTAATTTTAGCAAAATTTTAGAAAAATTTTCGAAATTTTAGTAAAGTACCTGTCATATAGGAAGGAATATCTGGTAAAAAATTCTGATCGATATCTGCATTATTTCTCGATAGATTCAATTAAAAAAGGGGGGGTCTTCGAAAAATGGCAATATGTATTTCTTTTCTGTCAGATTTTGCTATGAGAAGAAAAATTTTGTTCTTCGACAGTTGTACAACAATTACAAATGTTTTCTATATGATCATTATTCAGAAAAAAAGTGGTGAAAATTGAATTTGAAAAAAAAAAGATTTTTTTTGAATAAAAAAATCCAATTAAAGTTAAATCTTTTGAATGGAATGCGGTGTCGAAAAATCATGTCTACCATTTTGAAGTGCTATTTTTTTAGTTCACTTCACAAAAAAACATTATGATAATTGGTTTTGGAAAAATATGAAAAAGTAGTGTGCGCGAGCGTAACTGGCGCGGATTGGGCAGTCATAAAATGCGTTCAGGCATAACAATTGAGACAAAATATTAGGCGCGCACACGTGGCACGCTATAAGGGCTTGTTTTGGATGTACATCCCGTCAACTTAAAACAATAAAATCTTAGTTATCTATTTTCGACTGGACTATTTTCACAAAAAATCGCTTTCCCAGTACTGATGAAATAACTTAAACAATAATAATTTATTTATTTACTTATTTAGGGTACACCATTCAATGTCTTACGCCAATTAAATGATAGGACATTTACAGATAGATAATTTATTAGAAATCAAATTTAACACTGACAAGAAAGTAGTGTAAAATTGAACATATTGTCAGAAAAATTGTTAAAATTCCAGAGTTCAGACATATGACCAATTAGTGATTGATGGTGTACCATGTTCCTTGTTATTAGAAGTCATTGATTACATAGCCGAGCCACTTACTAAACTAATAAATTTTTCATTTTTAGAAGGTATATTTCCGACATTACTAAAACAAGCATTGGTTGTGCCTATTCATAAAAAAGGAGACATATCCTTAATATCAAACTATAGAGGTGTAACACTTTTATCAGCATTTTCAAAAATGTACGAAAAGGCTTATAGTATAAGACTAAATGATTTTCTCTTTAAAGAAAATATATTGTCCTCATCACAATACGGTTTTAGAAAGGAACACTCCACACAGGATGCTATTTTATCGCTTTATAATTTCATATTGACTAATTTAGATTTGCAAAACAATACAATGTGCCTATTTTTTGATCTTAGCAGGGCGTTTGATACCATTAACCATGAACTCTTAATAAATAAACTTTATAATTATGGGATTCGCGGATCTGCATTAAACTGGTTATCAAGCTATTTGAAAGACAGACATCAAACAGTAATACTAAAACAGAACAATAATACTTTCTACTCTACACCAAGTTGTATATCTACGGGAGTTCCTCAAGGGAGTACACTTGGCCCTGTTCTTTTCATTATATTTGTGAACGATATTGTGAATGGGTTTGATAAAAGTTCCTTGGTTTCGCTTTTTGCTGATGACACATCGGTAGCCTTACAAGACAAACATGTAGATAATCTTAGCAGTAAAGCCATGTCCCAAGTAAACATCATGCAGAATTATAGCAGTGAAAATGGTCTTGTCCTAAATGCCTTGAAAACAAATATGATAGTATTTTCTACAAAACCTAAGATGGATCATAGCCTATTAGTGAGGATCAATAATAAAAGCATTGAACAAAATAAAACTGTGAAATTTTTAGGCCTATACATTGATTATACGTTATCGTGGAATAATCAAGTAGATCACATTCTTAGTAAATTAGCATCTTATTGTTTTGTTATTTGGCAGCTTAGAAAAAATGTAAATTTAAACACTTTAAAAAGTTATTATTTTGCTTATGTGCACTCTTGCATAAACTATGGTATAATTTGTTGGGGCAACAATGTTCGCATGCTCGAAATCTTAATTATGCAAAAAAGAATTATTAGAACTATAACTTTCAGACATCGTCTGGATTCATGCAGAGGTCTCTTTAAGGAACTTGGTATTTTAACTGTTATATCAGTATATATTTTAAATTGTGTGTGCTATGTTAAACACAACCTAATAAATTATGGTAAAAGCAGAGATGCTAAATCCAACTACAGCTTACGTCCAAATGGCAACCTAGATATTCCCTGTCACAAGCTGTCACTTGTGGCTAACAGTCCTATTGTTATGCAAATAAAAATTTTCAACAAATTACCATTTTCATTGAAAATAATACCAAAATATTAAACTCTTTAAAATCAAGGTTCGTATACTTTTGTTGGAATATAGCTTTTACAGTGTTCAGGAATATCTGCAATGTAAAGACTTTTGAGATATAAAAATTATGTACTGTCTATTAATTTAATTATTCTAGTACTTTTAAATAGTGACTTAATTGTTATTCATTGAATGCACTTTTAAACTTAAATTTTTAAATTCTTAACAGTGATGTTTGTACATTTTAATTATTTACTTTTGTACTTGTTAAACACAGGACTGTTTAATTTATATACATTTTAACTTAAATTTTATACTTAATTTTAAGATTAATGGAATTTCTCTACCTTACCTTATTGATTGACAATATTCAATACTTCTGTAGAAGTCTGATGAAAATAAAGGATTATTATTATTATTATTATTATTAAAACTGTATAAAATATTTAAATATACATTGAGATGTACGGATAAATCTTACAGACAACAAATGTTAGAGAGAGACCTAATTGCTGATTAAAAATATGTATGGAACAGAAAGATGCGTACATTTAAAAAATATATAAATATACATTGAGATACAGATACCAAGATAAACACTATACACTACTACATTTATTTGTATTGTAACTTTAGTTGTAAGTTGTTATGAAAATAAGTCATGATGTACGTTACAGAACAATTGAATATATAGTCTATCCTGCATTCTGTTATAGTTATTACACATAATATGCAGCGGAGAGTATTTTAATAAATTGGTGTGAAGAGTTGGAAGTTAGAAGGTGTCCTCAAATCCAGTTGCGACTGTCGGTACACGGAAATTTAGCTTTGATAAAAATTTCAACACAGTTATACAGGGTGTCCATTTAGTGTTCCCTCGGAGAATGAGCAAGAACGGCTAACTTTATAAAAAAAACATTCTTATTTTCAACGTCTCATCTCCACTACAACGTAAAATTATATGAGAAAGGCCTGCATGCCCTTTTTTAAAACTACTATTAACTCTTCCAAGTTTTAATGAACTATCCTAAATCTTTACTCGCAAAATATATAATAGTATTATAAAACCATACGATATGTAGGATATATGGGCCAATATTCATAGTTATAAAATTGACTTATGGCGAAGACTGAGAAAGATTCAGCTTATAAATGAAGTATTAGGACTCCTTATAGTGGACTGAAATTTTCAACAAGGTTATGTCTACTGTATAATATGGGTAGGATAGTTCTTAAAAATTCGTGTACCTTCTAAAAACACATATTTATAAAATATATACATAATTAATTTTCCTAACAAGTATATTTATAAAGGTTCGACTGGAAGCTTAGTGATCTTAAGGGATATTAGATTTAGTGTCAGCATTAACAAACACGCCAAAATCATTTCATAGATCTATTATAAAATCACATTTCATAAATTCTCCAATAAAACTCGATTTTCCTAAGTTGAACTTAACAGCTATATAGTTTTATTGAAGTGTAAAAGATAATTTAGTTTTTGTGTAAAGTCTTGAATGTCTTTTTAAAATTTTCTTTAAGATACAACTGTCTTTAAGTGCGTTTGACATTTAATAAATCTGGCTTATGGGTTGGTTATTATAAAACACCAATAAAACAAACAGGCATTTAAACTGTTACTTAGGAAACCAAATCAATCTCCATCAAATTTTTATTCAAGGAAAACATTTTTTATTTTTTTTGACAATAAGAAATATATTAAGCAAGTTTTTCTAAATTATTTTCCGTCATCTATATTTCTAGCTATTTTCAAAAACCATCCAAAACTTTGTCAAATCAATTATTAAAAGCCAACCAGCAACAAAATGATAATGTGCTGTAACGAGGTAAAGCGTTTTTCAAATAATTCAACCCAAGCATTGTATCCAATCGTTTGCCAAACCAGCGGTTGCTAGGGCGCATTACACCGACGGAAGTCTATCATGTTTTAGATATTTTACAACACTGTACGTAATGAAATATTTAAAATAACACACCTGGTATGTGAACGTATTAAATTTCAATAAATTGCCTAAGTGTGGTGTGCCTCACCCTGGAATCCTGGGTTCGATTCCCGGTCGTGGCACTGGAATTTTCTCAGAAAAAGAAATAGCTTATATTCTGATACTGGGTCTTTTTTCTATAAATGTGTAATTGCTTCCTCACAAAATCAGTTCAGTGATAAAAGGGATTGTATTACCTGTGGTATGTTATGTTATGTGTTATGAATAGTCGATAGTAAGTAAAGCATTTGCTCGATGGCCAGTGTACACTACTACAGTATTAACGTAGTTCGTGTCGCTGGTATTCAAAATGCATGGTAATTAATCCTACATCGTATGAATACAAATCGGACAGAGTGTTGGACATACTGCTGCATCGGCAGCATATCGGACATAACATTTCCATTGTAAAGTAGCAAAACCTACTCGATTATTTGGTTGTTAATACACAATATGCATGATATCAGTTGAAGTACATAGTAAAATCAAAACTTAGACTTGACGAAAATATGAAAGAGAGTGGCAACCTTTGATAAGATTTTATTAAAATGAAAATACTGCTGTGATGAATGTTTCGCAAACCAAGTTGGTATCATCAGGAAACGGTAAAAATTACAAATGTAGCAATTATATCTGAAAAGTTATACCTTTAAAAAATTGCGAAAAGTATCCTATTCCTTTCAACAATTTTCCTTTCCTTTCCTTTCCTTTCAACAATTATATACTTTAATAAACCAGTAAAAGTTTACTATTTACTGTTTACATCTAGTTTTTCAAATTATGATTTGTCACTATAACTGGAAACTATCGTTCAGTAACTATTATCTGTGGCTTGGCTAAAATATTTGAGATAGCCCATTGTACGTGAAAGATCAACAGTGACAAATCACTGTTGTATAACACAATATATGTCCCAATATGCAGAAGCTAATGTTCAAGTTGACTTCATCTATACCGACTTTTCGAAGACTTTA
Organism: Rutpela maculata; assembly: GCA_936432065.2. NCBI lineage: Eukaryota > Metazoa > Arthropoda > Insecta > Coleoptera > Cerambycidae > Rutpela > Rutpela maculata. The sequence goes on from OW386287.2 coordinate 212,817,411, forward strand.
AAAACTAGATTAAAACGTTCTCTTAAATAAGTTAACAATACGGGGTTATCCTCACTCCTTACATTTTACTTCCACATCCAGTGGAAGTATAGTAACGACAAAAAATTTTTTTAAATTTTTATTGTTCAGATAGGCTTAGAATGTCATGAAACGTCGAGATTTTAAGTTTGAGCGAAAGAAAAATTTCTGTATGTCGGTCTGTCTGTAACTTTTTTTGTGCGCACGTTTACTCTGGAACCGTTTAAGATACTGAATTGAAATTTGGTACACGTATCTACTTTAACGAGATCTGGAACTAGATTATATTTTCATCTTGTTCCATTGAAGGGTTGGGAGGTAAATTGGGGTAAATTTGGGGTAAATAGGTAAATTAAGCAGGTAAGAGTCCATAAAATTGGTATTTGGTATATATAAGAGAAGCTAAGGTCTCAAAAAAGTTTTTGGCATTAACCACCCCCATTACCACCCTCACCCCCCCATTATTAAAGGGGATGAAAAAAAATTGTGATTTAGTGTATGTACAAGAACCAGAAACCTCAAAATATTTTTTAACTCATCCACCCCCACTACCACCCCCTTATCACCACCCCCACCCCACTACCGATGTGGGGTATCATTTTATGGGTTTTTGGGGTAGAGGATTTCAAATATTATATTATTATAGTTCCATAAACAATTATTTCTACATACAAAATTTTTCCGTTGTGAGAGACTTGGATAGAGAATCTGGATGTGGAAGTAGTGATTCCTTGGGCAGCGGTTTTTTGAATCATATCTATGTACGTGAGGACAGTACGTTGAATGCCGTAGTCATAAGTCCTTCAAGATGTCGGTCAGTTCTGGTGTATCCCAGGGCTTTGTCCCCGGCCCACTATTATTTCTTATCTCTATTAGATATATTGTTGACTAGATAGATATAAAAATATACTTTACTTTAAATTTGGCTTATGATCTGAGCGAAACAATTGTTAAGCGTTCTGAATACCTCTGTGATCTAGGAGTGACATTTGACCAGAAGTTGTTTCAAAGCATATTGAAAACATCGTGTCAGCATTACCAAAGGACCTTGATTTTTTATTAGGAATGTGAATTCATATGGCTTTACATGCATTCAAGTATGCTATTTAACAAATTCGTAAAATTTAAATTAGAAATTGCCAGCTTAACTTGATACCCATGCAGGGTATTTAAAGTATAATGACCAATGGAAATGTTCAAAAAAGTTTCCTAAAATTTCATTCTTACAGAATGGATGACATATATCCTCTGATTGGAACATCACATAGTGTACTCCTCAGTAAATTCTCAGTGCTCAGTTAGATAGATCGCACAAAGCGTCATTCGTTAATATTTCTATTCACAGTGGTACATGATATGCAAATACTGGGTGTCCAGTTAGTGCTCCCTCGGAAGATTGTACAAAAATGGCTAACTACAACGTAAAATTATTTTCAATTATGAGTTAGCTTATGGAGTTTATAATACTCTTATATATTTTACGAGTAAGGATTTAGTATAGTTCATTAAAACTTGAAAGCGTTAATAGTAGTTTTAAAAAGAGGCATGCAAGCCTTTCTCTAGGTGGGCAACTGTACTCTTATAAGACTTTTAAATCAGTTTTATAGACTCCTTCCAGACCATTTACGTTTATAAATAGTCTTAGAAATAAGCTTTTAGAATATCTTATAAAATAATTCAAAACTAAAATTATTATTTGGGTTACCTTATGGATATTATTCCTTTATGAAAACGAAAAGTATGTTTACAAATTTGTTAGCTCCCGTGATATTACATTTTAAAAATTAATAATCACCTCGCTTGAAAATCCCCATTTGTTCTCCACACGTCGTAATCTATTATCACTTATTTCGCCATTTATTATGTTTCCAACCGAAACCTCAATCGAATAAAAATCATGTCAGCCTGGCCACCTGATATATTCGCGTTATCAATTTTCATCAGACATACCCTTATAATTGAAAACCTCGGATGCCCTTTTATAATAAAATTGCCTTTAAAGCATTTTATGTCAAACATTCGAAGATGTAGGCAGGGCCCCTCTCAATCTGACCCTTGACACCCTCTCTGTTTACATATCGATTCTACTTACCAGTGACATGTTCGCTGGTCCCTCTCTCTCGTCTTTCTTTGTAGCAATGTTTTATTTGCTTAATGCATGTAGCGATAGAATGGAGAAAAAATAAAATAAAAACGCCGGTTTATTCCATAATCTAATTAAAATAACAGTACTTTTTTTATATCTTAAATACCAATTGTTCAGCTTATGTACTCCCTGCAGGAAATTTGATGCTGAATATTTTGGTATAAAGTTAATATTTGTTATTTTACTTTTAATTATAAATATATCTGTTGTTGTTGTTGTTATTGTTGTTGTTGGTGTTGTTGGTGTTGTTGTTGGTGTTGTTGTTGGTGTTGTTGTTGGTGTTGTTGTTGGTGTTGTTGTTGTTGTTGTAGTTGTTGTTGTTGTTGTTGTTGTTGGTGGTGGTGTTGGTGTTGTTGTTGTTGTTGTTGTTGTTGGTGTTGTTGGTGTTGTTGTTGTTGTTGTTGGTGTTGGTGTTGGTGTTGCTGCTGCTGTTGCTTTTGCTGCTGCTGCTGTTGCTTTTGCTGCTGCTGCTGTTGCTTTTGCTGCTGCTGCTGTTGTTGTTGTTCTTCTTCTTCTTCTTCTTCTGCTTCTTCTTCTTCTTCGATACTCCAGTGATGCAACGTACAGCGCGGTAAGTACTTGAATGGGTGAAATCCATCTTGGGAAATACAGCGATCTCGTCCTACATTCTGGCAGCTTGTATATCAGTGTATACGCGGAAGCTATGTAATTTCAAGACGTGGATATACCATCCTTCGGAGGGGATGTAAAGCAGGTGGTCCCTTGTCTATTAAATGTTAAGCAAGTAAAAGATCCCTATTCTTCTTACGAGAAGAGGTTCGGCAAAATTTCCAGGTTGGGGGTAGCTCGTCTCCTGGCGTCGGTGATAGGTCCTGATAGCGGAAATAGGCCGACGTTAATAAAAAGATTAAAAAAAAAGAGTTCAGGGCGAAATATCCCCAGAAAAAATGCTTTAAACAAAAGTTGTTTGGTTTCGTTGAGAAACAATGCACTGAAACCTTTTATTCATTAACTAAACGGCTGGCCAATTGAAACGGACCAAGCGGATTTTAAATTGCAAATTAACAGGTATAGTCTAACTTTTAAGGCTTAGAATTTTTCTATTTTCAACTTTGAAGGGGATTTTTAGGTTGGATTCGAATCCACATTTCTTGAGAAATATCCGGTTTTTAGAATTTAATTTGAATATTTTTGCTGTTAGGCCTTATTACACTTTGTAAGAGCATATCGTTGTAGGTTATTATACCTTATATGATAGCTCCTTGAAAATTATAATAATAAGTACATTTTTTGCATGGTAATCAGTGAAGTACACAAAATCGATATACATTAACGAATTCGGAAATCTTTTTTGGATTTTCTGCATCAAAATAAACAGAACCCCACTTATCTCCGGAACGGTTAGAGATTTTAAGTTGAAATATAGCACACATGTAAAGGGACTAAATGGCTTTAGTCTAAGATGCAAAAAAAAACAGTTGATGTATTTTTTACACCAAAAACACAAAAATATACGAAAAATTGCATTTATGTCTTTTTAATAAAATAAAATAGAATCTAAATAAACAATAAGATAAAATAATTATTTATTTATTTTTATAAGCACTATTTTTATATAAAATGTCAACTAAAGAAAAAAGGAAGAACTAAACTTTTTATTATTAATGGAGCAATAAAAATAAAATGTGTATTAACGAGGAAAAACTAAAAAAACACGCTTTTATAAATACTGCACTAAAAAGCAAAAAATAATAATCGAACCTGTTCTCTGTGCCTACCCCGTAAGGGTCTTAGTGTAAGCCGTGTTTGTAATTAAGTATAATATTTGAGTATAAAAGCGAGGGGAGTTTTTCGAACGCTATTTCGATAATTAAAACGCTGAAAACATCATTAGGATGAAAATAATAATGAAATAGAAGAAATAACTGAACAAGAAATAAAAAAAGCTCTGAAGAGTATGAAGAATGGTAAGGCCCCAGGTCCTGGAGGCATTCCTATAGAGCTGGTAAAACATGCCCCAGAAGTAGCAATAGAAACTTTAAAAGATATTTTTAACAAATGTCTAATACAAGGAGAAAATATTCCTAAGTAATGGACTGAAAGCTATATAGCTTCAGTACACAAGAAGGGATCCAAAGCACAGTGTAAAAATTATCGAGGGATAAGTGTTACCGCTAGCATAGGAAGGTTGTATGGACGAGTAATAAAAACAAGAATTGAAGGGCAAATCAATATAAGAGAAGAGCAAAGTGGATTTACGGCTGGACGAAGTTGTATAGATAACATATTTACACTTAGACAAATAGCTGCAAAAAGGATGGCTAGAAACCAACCAACACATCTGATTTTCATTGATCTCCAAAACGCCTACGATACAGTACCAATAAAACAACTTTTTATGACGCTAGATGAAATTAAGTTAAATAAGAAATATATCCCGGCAATTAAACAAATGTACATACATCAAAAAATGTATATAAAAATGGGTAATAGGCTATCGAAACCGTTAGAACCAACAAAAGGTTTAAAACAAGGATGTTGTCTCTCCCCGACACTCTTTAAAATATATGTAAATCAAATATTAACGGAATGGAAAAAAAAAGTGTCAACCAATGGGCATAAATATAAATGATGAATACTTACACACACTTTTATTCGCGGACGATCAGGTCATAATAGCCAATAACGAATACGACATCGAATACTTGATGAAAAAATTAGAAGAGACACACAGAAAACATGGCTTGATGGTAAATTTTGAAAAAACAAAGTACATAACGGTGGGAGAGAATGGCGCGGCGCACACATAGATATATCCGGAAACGAGATAGAACACTGTGAAGAATATAAATATCGGGAACAATTATAGGCTCGGAAGGAGATAGCAAAAGGGAAATAACATCGAGAATAGGACAAGTTAAGCAAGTCATCAACAAGATAAACCTTGTGTGGTGGTCAAACAACATCGAAAAGAAAACCAAAAAGAGAATTTATGACACGATAGTCCAAAGTATACTGTTGTACGGATCAGAAACCTGGGAAATAAGAGACAGAGACAGACGACGACTGGAGGCAGTCCAAATGGATGCAATGCGTAGAAGCTGTAGAGTCTCCAGACTGGAACATATACGTAACGAAGAGAAGAATGAAAGTAGATAAGACCGTGGTAGAAGAAATAGAAATCCGTCGCCTAATATGGTTGGGTCATGTAAAACGAATGCCACCAGACAGATGGCCAAGAAGAGTATTAGAGTGGCATCCGCCAGGCAAGCGAAAAAGAGGACGACCAAAAGAAGAATGGATGCAGCAGGTAGCAAAAGACATGCAGAAAAGAGGTCTGACGGAAGATCAATGTCAGGACAGGAAAGCGTGGCGTTGTGGGAAACGGCCGACATAGTGCTGCAGCAAACCCAATTTATATATATATATATATAAATTTATTTTTTTACTTTTTAGTCTTATATTTAAGGAGGTAATTTTGGCACTTTCGACGTTTATGTAAAGAATTCGACTAAATATCTACAATCTGCGACCTCGAAAATCCCCAGATATCGATTTTCATACGAATCAGGTCATAAATTACAAAACTTATTAGCCATTTTGAAGCCACAATTTTGAATTATTAAATTTGGACCGAATAATTGTAATCTGCAACCTTGATAACCCACAGATACCGATTTTCAGTCGAATCCGACGATAATTGATAAAATCTATCCGCCATGTTGACGCCGCCATTTTGAATTTTTAAGTTTTGGTCACATATTCGTTTTCTACTCATCAAGCCCTTTTGATACCCATATCAAGGCAAAGAAAAGATAATGCAAAGAAAATAATAATTTGCCATTTTGCGGCAGCGGCTATTTTGAACATTTTATAATATTGAGTATACTATATTGTATTATCATCAGAGCTACATACAAATGCCAAATTTTATGATGATACAATAATTAGAAGTGGGTGAAATTCAGTTCCTTAGACATTTTACTTATATACATACTGTAACGGTTTGTTGTCGGGTAGCTGGTTCGGAGATTAATCAGGGTCCAGATTAGTTAATAAGACAGCCCAATAAAAATATAAACAATTTATTTACTTTTCCAAACAGGTAATGTGTGGCAGTGTTACATAACATACAGGTACAGGTTATATGTCCGTATCTTTTACGGTTCTTAGGACAACATTTTTCTATTATCTGAGAGAGAGAGAGAGAGAGAGAGAGAGAGAGAGAGAGAGAGAGAGAGAGAGAGAGAGAGAGAGAGTGTAACGATTGCGATGCGACGTTTGTTGTTGCCACGGGAGTGGCATCGGGCATCGGGTGAATATCGTCGACTCAAGAAGTTTCCCAGTTCAACACACTGTAGGAGGTCTCCAGGTCAGGCTCATTCGCTCTGGTCTTGGCGGCGAAACGGCGCCGGGGAATGACTAACGACTCGAGAGGTCCCAGTTCAACACGCTGTAGGATACCCAGGGTCAGATTGCATTCGTTCCGTCGTGTTTGCGTCGGAACTGTAATATGTCCAGCTCAGCACGCTGTAGGCAGATTGGCAGAATTATCCACTCTCAATTATATTGATTTGCGGCTGGGCTTTTATATCCGAGAATCCTCGCTTACTGGTGACGTAAAACTGAGTATAGTTTCGTGCCGTGTGCAAATCCGCGCCTCTAGACGGGAGCTGGTAGATTTGCGTGCCATGTGCACATTGGTGTCGTGTGTGAATCCGGAATCTTAATAATGGAGCAGGAATTTAAAGAATGCTTCATTACAATACATAGATAGATAGATAGATAGATAGATAGATAGATAGTTACAGGTCGACCTAATAAAAGCGTGTTACAATAGTATATTACGTAATGAGAATTGTAAGCAGCATATTACGCACGAATGGAAAAGTTACGCACGATGCCGCGTAGCGGCGAGTGCGTATTTCCATGAGTGCGTAATTGCTTTACAACTCGAATTATGTACTATACTTTACCTACGATCACTACTGTAAATAGTAAAAAAACACACTACCTGCCATCTATGTAAGTTGAATTTTACATATTGTAAACAAAACGCACTGTAAACAAATCGCATGGTACACAAAACGAACGGGACACGCAAATATAGGTGGCTTAGTTCGCTGATGCGGGGTTAAAAAAAAACAAATGCGCCTACGTAATTTTCAAACGCTGTCAAAACTGACATAATATTTGTCGAATAATAGCGTTGACTAGTAAACTAAATTCAGATTTTACTAAATAAATAAATAAATATGATCGTAGGTAAAGTATAGTACATAGTTCGAGTTGTAAAGCAATTACGCACTCATGGAAATACGCACTCGCCGCTACGCGGCATCGTGCGTAACTTTTCCATTCGTGCGTAATATGCTTTTTACAACACTCATTACGTAATATACTATTACCTACCATCATATTTATTTATTTATTTAGTAGAATCTGGATTTAGTTTACCAGTCAACAATGTCATTCAACAAATATTATGTCAGTTTTGACAGCGTTTGAATATTACGTAGGCGCATTTGTTTTTTTAAACCCCGCGTCAGCGATATAAGCCACCATCCCCGTGCGTTTTGTTTACAGTGCGTTTTGTTTACAATACGTAAAATTCAACTTACATGGATGGCAGGTAGTGTGTTTTTACTATTTACAGTAGTGATCGTATGTAATAGTATATTACGTAGTACGAGTGTTGTAAAACGCATATTACGCACGAATGGAAAAGTTACGCACGATACCGCGTAGCGGCGAGTGCGTATTTCCATGAGTGCGTAATTGCTTTACAACTCGATTTATGCACTATACTTTACCTACGATCATATTTATTTATTTATTTATTTAGTAAAATCTGAATTTAGTTTAGTCCCGTGCGTTTTGATTATTGTGCGATTTGTTTACAGTGCGTTTTGTTTACAATATGTAAAAACTCAACTTACATAGATGGCAGGTAGTGTGTTTTTTACTATTTACAGTAGTGATCGTAGGTAAAGATATTTATTCATCATGAACTGAAAATACAAAAAATGTACCTATTTTTATTCTTATTTTAAATGCACCGTCAAAAGGTATTATAACAACTTACGATCGGCTCTTAAGAAACCCAATGGGAGGGATGGAAAACGAGCTAATCTGATAATTTTGACTACGGATTCGGATTCAGCGGGTCAAAATACATAAGGGTACGTTGGTCTGGTCCGCAAGGCAGATCACTTTTTTTTGTGTGTAATTATTGAATATATTTCTACGTCAAAGGGAACAGGCAGGGCTTGGTTTTCTATTATCTGAGAGAGAGAGAGAGAGAGAGAGAGTGTAACGATTGCGATGCGACGTTTGTTGTTGCTACGGGAGTGGCATCGGGCGTCGGGTGAATATCGTCGACTCAAGAAGTTTCCCAGTTCAACACACTGTAGGAGGTCTCCAGGTCAGGCTCATTCGCTCTGGTCTTGGCGGCGAAACGGCGCCGGGGAATGACTAACGACTCGAGAGGTCCCAGTTCAACACGCTGTAGGATACCCAGGGTCAGATTGCATTCGTTCCGTCGTGTTTGCGTCGGAACTGTAATATGTCCAGCTCAGCACGCTGTAGGCAGATTGGCAGAATTATCCACTCTCAATTATATTGATTTGCGGCTGGGCTTTTATATCCGAGAATCCTCGCTTACTGGTGACGTAAAACTGAGTATAGTTTCGTGCCGTGTGCAAATCCGCGCCTCTAGACGGGAGCTGGTAGATTTGCGTGCCATGTGCACATTGGTGTCGTGTGTGAATCCGGAATCTTAATAATGGAGCAGGAATTTAAAGAATGCTTCATTACAATACATAGATAGATAGATAGATAGATAGATAGATAGATAGTTACAGGTCGACCTAATAAAAGCGTGTTACAATAGTATATTACGTAATGAGAATTGTAAGCAGCATATTACGCACGAATGGAAAAGTTACGCACGATGCCGCGTAGCGGCGAGTGCGTATTTCCATGAGTGCGTAATTGCTTTACAACTCGAATTATGTACTATACTTTACCTACGATCACTACTGTAAATAGTAAAAAAACACACTACCTGCCATCTATGTAAGTTGAATTTTACATATTGTAAACAAAACGCACTGTAAACAAATCGCATGGTACACAAAACGAACGGGACACGCAAATATAGGTGGCTTAGTTCGCTGATGCGGGGTTAAAAAAAAACAAATGCGCCTACGTAATTTTCAAACGCTGTCAAAACTGACATAATATTTGTCGAATAATAGCGTTGACTAGTAAACTAAATTCAGATTTTACTAAATAAATAAATAAATATGATCGTAGGTAAAGTATAGTACATAGTTCGAGTTGTAAAGCAATTACGCACTCATGGAAATACGCACTCGCCGCTACGCGGCATCGTGCGTAACTTTTCCATTCGTGCGTAATATGCTTTTTACAACACTCATTACGTAATATACTATTACCTACCATCATATTTATTTATTTATTTAGTAGAATCTGGATTTAGTTTACCAGTCAACAATGTCATTCAACAAATATTATGTCAGTTTTGACAGCGTTTGAATATTACGTAGGCGCATTTGTTTTTTTAAACCCCGCGTCAGCGATATAAGCCACCATCCCCGTGCGTTTTGTTTACAGTGCGTTTTGTTTACAATACGTAAAATTCAACTTACATGGATGGCAGGTAGTGTGTTTTTACTATTTACAGTAGTGATCGTATGTAATAGTATATTACGTAGTACGAGTGTTGTAAAACGCATATTACGCACGAATGGAAAAGTTACGCACGATACCGCGTAGCGGCGAGTGCGTATTTCCATGAGTGCGTAATTGCTTTACAACTCGATTTATGCACTATACTTTACCTACGATCATATTTATTTATTTATTTATTTAGTAAAATCTGAATTTAGTTTAGTCCCGTGCGTTTTGATTATTGTGCGATTTGTTTACAGTGCGTTTTGTTTACAATATGTAAAAACTCAACTTACATAGATGGCAGGTAGTGTGTTTTTTACTATTTACAGTAGTGATCGTAGGTAAAGATATTTATTCATCATGAACTGAAAATACAAAAAATGTACCTATTTTTATTCTTATTTTAAATGCACCGTCAAAAGGTATTATAACAACTTACGATCGGCTCTTAAGAAACCCAATGGGAGGGATGGAAAACGAGCTAATCTGATAATTTTGACTACGGATTCGGATTCAGCGGGTCAAAATACATAAGGGTACGTTGGTTTGGTCCGCAAGGCAGATCACTTTTTTTGTGTGTGTAATTATTGAATATATTTCTACGTCAAAGGGAACAGGCAGGGCTTGGTTTTTGATTAATTATTGTGTTGACTATCATCAATATTCCACAAATGAACTCACGAGAGAAACGCTGATTTTTTACCAAAAGCGAGTAAGAAATTCAATATTGCCATCTACTCATTTACTGAAACTAGTATTACTTCAATATGAATGAATTTTTAATTAAAGTTCCAATAAAACGTCTCCACTCTTTTCAGTATATCAAAAGCACTGCCTGTTTAAATTGCAGATGTATACCTATAAGTTACTTGGCTCTTCTCCCCTCTGCAAAGTTGGGTCTATGTAGATTCCAGGGATTTGCATCTTAAGGGGCGATGTTTCAAAGCGTAAACCACAGTATAAGGAATGTAAGACATTCCTAAGCCATACCTACTATATTCGATAAGAATCGACAGCGTTTACATATAAGAAATAGGATGGAGGGTAAAAGTTTCAGTGAAAATAAGAAGCATATCCGGTAGCGGGATTCTTATTTAAATGTGAAATAATGAAATATCAAAGGAGGAATCCTGTAAGACTGAATTTATCGACGATTTTCGTAATTTTTTCACACATATAAATGCGAAAAAATCAATCAATTTCATGATTAGTTATGAGCAGTTTTCATAGACGAGAATGAGGATTGGGAAGCATATCCATAAATAAATTATTAATAGTTTAAAAAACTAAAAAAAACACGCTTTTATAAGTACTGCACTAAAAAGCAAAAAATAATCATCGAATCTGTTCTCTCTGTCCACCCCGTAAGGGTCTTAGTGTAAGCCGTGTTTCTAATTAATTATAATATTTAAGTGCAAAAGCGTGGGGCGTTTTTCGAACACTATTTCGAACAGGTTCGATAATCAAGAGACTTCATTAGATTAAATGAAAATCGCCCCACTCTTTTATACTCAAATATTACACTTAATTACAAACACGGCTTACACTAAGGCCCTTACGGGGTAGACAGATAGAGCAGGTTCGATGATTATTTTTTGCTTTTTAGTGCAGTATTTAGAAAAGCGTGTTCTTTTAGTTTTCTAAACTATTAATTTATTTTTTTACTTTCTAGTCTTATATGTAAGGAGAGAATTTTGGCACTTTCGACATTTATGTAAAGAATTCGACTAAATATTTATAATCTGCAATCTCGAAAATCCCCAGATATCGATTTTTATACGAATCGGACCATAAATTAAACAACTTATCCGCCATTTTGACGCCACCATTTTGAATTGTTACATTCGCACCAGATAATTGTAATCTGCAACCTCGATAACCCACAGATACCGATTTTCAGTCGAATCCGACGATAATTGATTGAACCTATCCGCCATGTTGACGCCGCCATTTTGAATTTTTAAATTTTGTTCACATATTTGTTTTCTACTTATCAAGGCCCTTTCTTTTGATACTCATATCAAGGGGGTTGTAAAGAAAATGATAATCCGCCATCTTGGGGCGGTGGCCATTTTGAACATATTATAATATTGAGTACACTATATTGTATTATCATCAGAGCTACACATAACTGCCAATTTTCATGATGATACAACAATTAGTTCCTTAGACTTTTTACTTACATACATATACATGGTCAGTTACAGGTAGACCTAATAAAACTATGTCAAAAAAGAAATGTAGTTACTAAAATGGTAAGAACGTGTAAGGAAAAATTATATAAAAAAAATATTTTTAAGAAAAAGCTTTTATTTGAAAAAACTACTAAAAAGTAAAAAAAATTTTTTTAATTCATACACCTGGAAACTAAAAGCTTTGGGGACGGTCATATAGCGCCATTGCATAGTTACTTTGCTCAATTGGCCGCCCCCAAAGCTTTTAGTTTCCAGGTGTATGAATTTAAAAAAAAAATTTTTACTTTTTAGTAGTTTTTTCGGGTATTAATGAACAAGAGGTCGATTTTTTACCGGGTGAATTTTTTTTTGGACAAAAATCTGTTTTCCCATGAAAATTATTGGAGAATTAAGGGCATGGAAAGATCGCGACACGAAGCGGAGCGATTTTTCCTATGTCCCTTAATTCGAGCATAATTTTCATGGAAAACAGGTTTGAGTCACTCAAAAAAAGTTTACCCAAGTAGAAAATCAACCTCGTGTGTATTACAGAAGATTAATATATGATTAAAAAATATTATCTAAAATAGTTATTAAAACAACAAAACTGTTTATTTAATGTTTTAAAAATAACGATTTATAATAAAAAATAAAAACATTTTCTAATGTTTTTTTATCATGTTATAACCCCAGTCAGTCAAAATATTTGCAAGTTCATCATAGTAGTCGTATCTTTTTCGAGGGAAAAAATGCTCTTTGAAAAAAGCTTTAAATTGTTTCCATATAGAATTTTTAGTGTTTCTCGTTTTAACTGGGACACTTTCATTCAGGGGCGGCTGGTGAAATTTCAACAATTTTTTTCTCATCTGTGGCGCATGGGACCCATACGAAATATGGGAAATAACATCTAGAGAAGCACTCCTCTAACGACTCCTAAAAAATTTTGAAAAAGCAGTTTGCGAAAAATTTTTTCAAAATTCGATTGACCCCCCTAGGTCTAGGGACTCCTGTTTAAAATTAATTTTTTTTGTCATATACATTTTACTTTTCATAAAAATACAACAACAGGCTTTGAAGTTTATAAAAATATTTTAACTGAAACACAATGAACTGAAATTTTGTAATTTACAATTTAACAAATGATAAAATTTCAATTCGTTGTATCTCAGTTAGTAATGGAAATATTTTCATAAACTTCAAAAGCTGTTGTTGTATTTTTATGAAAAGTAAAATTTATATGACAAAAAAAATTAATTTTAAACAGGAGTCCCTAGACCTAGGGGAGTCAATCAAATTTTGAAAAAAATTTTCGCAAACTGCTTTTTCAAAATTGTTTAGGGGTCGTTAGAGAAGTGCTTCTCTAGATGTTATTTCCCATATTTCGTATGGATCCCATGCGCCACAGACGAGAAAAAAATTGTTGAAATTTCACCAGCCGCCCCTGCTTTCATTCATAGGTTCGTTAATATTTTCTTGTGAAACATCACCAAATCGCTTTTTCTCATTCATTTTGTGTACAGAAATCAAGATGAAAACGTGAAATGTCAGATTTTAATAATTGCAATGACTTTTTTAGTTTGACACATGGCTACTACGAAAAAAGTAACATATATTTTTCTCGATTTTTTCCACTTATCGATAGCCGTTTTTCTCACTTCAAACAAATCCTATCGGTCTATTTTTTTGAAAATGTATGTTTTGATTGGTTAATAAAGTAAGAATATATTAATCAAATAAAAGCTTTTTCTTAAAAATATTTTTTTTATATAATTTTATTTTTTACTTTTTAGTCTACTTATTTTACAGACATTTGCTATCGCCATTCACCCTTCCCTCTCCCGTCTTCTCACTCCTCTAACACTACTTCCCACTTCTTCCCACCCCTTCTCCACCTCTTCCCACCACTTTCCCACCTCTTCCCACCCCTTTCTGACCCCTTTCCACCCCTTCCCACCTCTCCCACGTCCGCATATTGAATTTATAATGACGTCACATAGTTTATCGTATTTTACTCGTCAAACCCTTTCATTTAATACCTATATCAAGGGGGTTGTGAAGAAAAAAGCGATCCGCTATCTTGGGACGTACGCCATATTGAAATTAGAATGACGTCACATTCGTATCGTATTTTACTCGTCAAACCCTTTCATTTTATACGTATATCAAGGGAGTTGTGAAGAAAAAGGCGATCCGCCATCTTGGGACGTCCGCCATATTGAATTTAGAATGATGTCACATTCGTATCGTATTTTACTCGTCAAACCCTTTCATTTTATACGTATATCAAGGGCGTTGTGAAGAAAAAGGCAATCCGCCATCTTTTGACGTCCGCCATATTGGATTTAGACCGATAATGGCTATACTATGTTGCATTGTCACCGGACTTATACACGTGTGCCAAATTTCAAAGCTCTAGCTTAATTAGAACTAGTCGAAATTCAGCTTGCAAGATTACACCTAAACTAACTAACTAACTAACATACAAACATTGCAAGTTAAATAAAAGCTTTTAAAAATATTGTAACGATGTAGTTAGCTCCATCTCTCATAATGGTAGAGAACTGTGGCAACATTTAAAAAAACTATTACGGATAAGAACTCTGCTACTGGTGAAGGCATTCAATTTTCGAATCTACAAGAAACAAATGAAGATATAATTGCTGATAAGTTTAATACATTCACCTTGATAGGCAGAAAATATGTTGTTACATCAAATAATACAAGTTAAGTACAGAGCGTTGACAATATGCAGCCCACGGCAAATCTGATACAAAATTCAAAATGCGTTGCCACTTCGAACAAGGTCTTAAATTTGTCAATTAACAAAAATAAACAAGGCGTTCCTTTACTGGGAATTTACTCGTGTAAATTATCAGGAGACAAACCCAAATATATATTCTTCGTCATGAATTTCAACAAACTAAGAGTCTTTGTTTTGTGGATGAAATTATAAGGAGCTTAATTGAAAATGTACCTTATCACTGCGAAGAATACATTCAAGGGCAAGAAATGAATAAAAAATAAGTTTTACATTTAAACTTCACAGGATATTTATAGATTGTACACAAAAAATTACAGGATTTTACTTAGCCCAGACGACAGAGAATATTTTATAGTGAAACCTCCAAAAATTTGCAAAATGAATAATTTTTTTTATTGAGTTCGTGAAAGTATAGAATAATATCCTGAAAAGTTTACATTCCGCTCGGATGCAGAACATAAAAAAAAGTGAACAAAAAATTTTTTTTTCATCCATTTTTTCAAAATTTTTAAATTAAGTCAGGGTAAAAAAAAAACAAAAAATACAGGTGGATAGACCACGTGCCTCTGAACAAAAAATGTCCTAATAAAATTTATCGCTAAAGCCACGGTATTCCTGGAAAAAAATAGTGAAGTAACTTTGTCACTTTGCGCGGCCAATCGCACGGTTAAATGCATACTACGGAACCTCTAAAACTTCTTAGCAGTTCTAACGAGTAAAATAAGGCTTTTTTCTCTTCCTGATTACACATTTTTAACATTTTTCTTAGTGAGTAGGAAGATAAATAGTGAGTCTGGAGGGAAAATATATAATTATGAACGCACAAGGCATACACAGACACCACACATAGCCGCTGAATCGTTCGCATGAATTTTCACGTGCCTTTGCTATATTGTATTTATTACTGGTACACCTATCGACATTTCAGCTATATCCAATGAATTCCTTATACATTTATTAATGTACTGGAAAAGTTCCAGAATTCATATTCAAAACAATCAAAGATATTTTCATAGTTATAAGGATAAGATCGTGAAAATCGCAATTTCTTATCGTGATCTGATTAATCATATTTTCGAAAAAATGCATACAAGTAAACGAATTTGTGTTTGAACATTCGAAAAGTATACATTTTTTCCGAAACAGTGATATTTTATTTTTTCCAATAGGTCAATTTCTCGGCAAATTACAGCCTCCAATATATATATTTATCGAGAAAATCATCAAGCAAGGAAATTAAAATGATTTGAGAAGTACTTTTTTTTGAATCCATGTTACTATACATCTTAATAAACGATAATAATCATGAAGTGTACATACTTTTTAACAGTTCTCAATGAAGAAAGAATTTTTTTGAAGGGCTTTTATTTTTTTCTATATTTTTTATTACGACGATTGAGTTCGGGCGTGGTAATATATATAAGTATATTATTCCCATTCATACCATGCTTGTATTGTTTAAAACAAAAAAGCATCAGAAAGCTACAATTTCCATCTTTTAAATGAGCCAACACTCTTAATAAATACTGAACAAATTCTGATTAGTGACATGTAATTCAGTGCGTCGGTGTCACAGTCATGCTTATTCAAGCGCGCATGCATGTATCTCGCTCCAAGTTAAAATGTTACACTTGTCTACTTTTTTTCCGAGAAAACCGTGGCTTTAGCGATAAATTTTGTTAGGACATTTTTTGTTCACAAATACGTGTCCATCTGTATTTTCTACTTTTTCCCAGCTTGACTTTATTTCAAAATTTTGAAAAAAATGGATGAAAAAAAATTTTTTTACACTTTTTTTTATATTCTGCATCCGAGCGAAATGTAAACTTTTCAGGATATTATTCTATACACTTTCACGAACTCACTAAAAAAAACTATTCATGTTGTAAGTTTTTGGAGGTAAATCCCTTGAACTATAATTTAAGAGAAAACCACTTGGGAAACTCAGATAGGATATTTTTTAATACATATATTCTTGTCACTTAATTCCATTTGCATGTGCTTTGCATACAGATTTATTGATCAGTTTTTTGTTTTTATACAATCACTGCAAAAAACTGATTAGCATAATTATATCCAAAGAATGCAAGAAAACAGAATTGAGTTACAAAATAAACAACAACAAACAACAAAATAAATTATAAAAAACTCTATGTACGAAATTTGACCCATAAACTGAAAACCGCTGCCCAAGGAATCACTACTTCCACACCCATATTCTCTATTAAAGCCACTCACAACGAAAAAACTTTTTATGTGGAAATAATTGTTTATGGAACTTTAATAATATAATCTTTGAAATCCTCTACACTAAAAACCCATAAAACGATACCCCACGTCGGTAGTGGGGTGGGGGTGGTAGAGGGGGTGGATGAAGTAAAAAAATATTTTTAGGTTTCTGGTTCTTGTACATACACTAAATCACATTTTTTCCCCTTTAATAATGAGGTAGGGTGGTAATGGGGGTGACTAATGCCAAAATTTTTTTTGAGACCTTATCTTCTCTTGTATATACTCAATACCAATTTTATGGACTCTTACCTGCTTGATTTACCCATTTACCCCAAATTTACCCCAATTTACCCCTCAACCCTTCGACGGAACAAGATGAAACTATAATCTAGTTCCAGATCTCGTTAAAGTACATATGTGTACCAAATTTCAAGTCAATATCTTAAACGGTTTCCATATTTGACAAAACTCATGTAAATAATATAACTACATGCACTTAATTGGTATCAAAATGAAGCTTGATCATCACGAATCAGATTTCACTATAAAATAGACTATCAATATAGCCAATGGAAAGTTAGAAGGAAAACTTCCTAGAAACTTTCGGAGTTTTCTTTTCTCAAATGATCTTTTTGCTGTCTGGGCCGCACTAAGTAAGCAGCAACAAATGAGTCATCTGAGTCAAGTGAATTATAATCCATATTTACCTTCATAAACAAACACAATTAGTCGGAATAGTAAAAACTAAATATCAAATAACCTAGTTCACTTTACGTTTCCACTCTTCTTCGGCAATAAAGGTAATCCACAAGCTTAACCCCAAAACCCCGTTTTGTAAGATCTATCAAATCAGCTTGAAAGTGTTGCTAACTACACAAATCCTCGGGTTAATAAAAAATCTTATTGAAATGAGGCTTATAGTGGAAGTAAGGAGTCGGAAAGTATGCAAAATTGTGCTAAAGTTATGAAATCTATTTCCCCCGAGGGTGCTGAACACGTATAACAAGGTGAAAAAGGTTTTTAGTCATTCGCACCCCCTGAAACGGCCAAAAACCACCCCTTCTTGCTTATTTCTCATATAACAGCTTGACATCGACTATTCTTGCAGGGATTCTTTATTTTTTCATGGGAATATAACAGATGGTGAAAGGTGATGTCAGGTAGTAGACCGCAACTGCCCTCAGGAGTGAAATCTAACTTGTCGGGGGGTGTAAAATTGCTTATTTTCTTTTTTTTTTTTTTTTGTTAAAGACATTTACTCCCCGTTTCCGAGGATACTGATCAAGGACAATGGTAAGAGTGTATTGTGACAACCTCGGAGATGTTTCTTTTTTTTTTATTTACTAATTTGTATATTGAGTGGGAGTAGTTTCAAAGTCACCATTTGTCCATTTTAATCCTCATCAAAAGTGAACCTATCCTGGCAAGGACTTTAGCACAATTTTGCACTTTTTAAGTTTAAGAAAAACCCCGACTCCTTACTCTCGCTAATAATATTGGTGCACATCAGACAAATGAACCCAGTGAGGGTATAAACAAATTCATCGATTGTGAAAACGACTACTCTGAAAATTTTTTACTCAAATAGCAATCCTATTAAATTCTCCCATTTCTAATCACGTGTGCTGAAACAACCATTTATCACAACTTCCCCAAGCACGTTGCTTCTATCAACGTCCTTGATATTATAGCTAAAAATTACTATGGGCTACTGTCAACAATACCAATTGAATATTATTATACATAAAAATAAATAAAATAAATTGCAAAAAATTTTCTATGAGAATACCCCTCGAACGTTGATATTTATCAACGTTCGAGGGCTATTTAGCTCATAAATTTATCACAACTTCCTCAAGCACGTTGCTTCTATCAACGTCCTTGGGATATTATAGCTGAACATTATTATGGGCTAGTGTCAACAATACGAATCGAATATTATTATAGAAAAAAATAAATAAAATAAATTGCAAAAATTTTTCTATGCGAATGTCCCTCGAACGTTGATATTTATCAACGTTCGAGGGCTATTTAGCTCATAAATTTATCACAACTTCCTCAAGCACGTTGCTTCTATCAACATACTTGGGATATTATAGCTGAAAATTATTATGGGCTGTCAACAATACGAACTGAATATTATTATAGATAAAAATAAATAAAATAAATTGCAGAAAATTTTCTATGCGAATGCCCCTCGAACGTTGATATTTATCAACGTCCGAGAGATATTTAGCTCATAATTTTATCACAACTTCCTCAAGCTCGTTGTTTCTATCAACGTCCTTGGGACACTATAGCTGAACATTATTATAGGCTAGTGTCAACAAATACGAATTGAAGTTTTCTCCATGCGTGAATTTATGTGTATCGAAGGAAACTCCTCACGGGGTCTTTTTGTCTGATTTTCCAAAATACTGAAAAACATGCGTGGCGTTAACCTAGCTTAAAATGCTGGTTCAAATTTAAACTGGGTAAATTAATAAGGGTGGGTTGAAAAACATGAAAATTTGAATTTGCAGATGGGCTAGTTTCTAATTTATTACTATGTATCTAACTAATTTGGGTTAATATCTAGCCGGGCCCCCGCAGCCTTGAAAATCAAGGAAAAGGCAAATTTTTCGATTTTTAACATTTTTCAAATTGACATTTGAAATTTATGACTCTTTATTAATATCTAAATGCGTGTGGCAAGTTTTCCAAATAAAATATTTTTCAGTTCCAGGGAAATTAGAAATTTGTCACTAAAACGTAGAATATAACGAAAATAAGGTTTTTTGTATAAAATTTCTTATTTCCCTGCAACTGAAAAATATTTTATTCGGAAAACTTTCGCTACATGCGTTTATACGTTAATAAAGAGCCATACAAAAATTTCAAATGTCAATTTGAAAAATGTTAAAAATCTGAAAATTGGCCTTTCTTTCCTTTTCAAGGCCGTGGGGGCCCGGCTAGATATTAATCGATTTGACTAATTTACCTGAATTAGGTTTAGATACATAGTAGCAAATTAGAAACTAGCCCATCTGAAAATTCAAATTTTCGTGTTTTTCGGCCCACCCTATTATAGACTGGCGGTACATGACCAGTCAGGTGCAACGTTTTTAAAATGCATGCCAATCATATATACGAATGAAATTACCATGAATATGCCAGAAACGCAAATTTTAGGCAGTCGTCGCGTGCAGAAGGGTGTGCAAATCGATTTTTTTTGTTTTTTTTTGTTTTTTTTTTTTATTTTAAAATGGATGCAAATAATGCCAAACGAAAAGCCGTGAAAAAGAATCCAGCGGAAATTCACTGGCATGCAGTTTCCGCGCGCAAAACAACTCTTGATGCGCACAATAAATCGTAAAATTTTTTGGTGTTCTTGATTTTGGATGATTTTGATTTCGGATTTTTTTTCAAGGCTTTTCATTAGGCACTATTGGCATCCATTTCAAAATAAAAACAAAAAAAAATCGATTTGCACACCCTTCTGCACGCGACGACTGCCTAAAATTTGCGTTTTTGGCATATTCATTGTATTTTCCTTCATATATATGATTGGCATGCATTTTAAAAACGTTGCACCTGACTGGTCATGTACCGCCAGTCTATTAGTTAACCCAAAACCCAACACTGAAAAACCGACTGTATGACGTTTAAAAACTCTCGTATTAAACCTTTTTGAAATTTAAACGCTTCTTCTCATTAACGCTTGGCGAAGTTCAATCATAGCTAATCGACCATTACACCGGACACACAACCATTCCATGAGACATTACTACCATCTGCTAAAGCGGAGATTCGAACTCACGTGACAGTTGGTGGCGGTTGGCCATGTTTTCTCACGCTACCGTCTCGGATTTGTTCTATCTTACTAAAATTAAAGCTATCATATAACTACAACCCTGTATGCCAATGAAAGGGTTGCAGATATAAATAGCAGCAGTTTAGGGAAGATGCGATCTGAGTTTGAATAAAATACTAATTAGAAAATTGTCAGTTAAACGTTAATTTCCTAATAAAATCTTATCATTCGATCTTTAAAACTGCTCTAAATTGAATTAGCTCTTGAACATTAAAGCTTTAATGCTTTTTATCTCTAATTGCTTAATTGGGGTGATTTGAGATCTATAATTATATTCAGACCAATTTAAAACTGAATTACAGGTAATTAGGGATCAATTCCCAACGACCAAATGAATTAATATAACATGAAAGGTCTAATTGAGAGTAGCATCCAAAGATATTATAATATATATAACTTTTGACTCGAGGGATAGTTTACTGACCGAGCGACATAATAGCAAATCAAAGGATTTATTTATTTATGTGGGGTGGAAAGGAGTTTATTTGTCTAATAGATGGGGTGAAATTCTAATCAAGGTTTACCTCACCATGGGCGACACAGCATATTAGCGGAGCCGATCTGGCGAGAAAAAGATGAGTTTTGAAACCAACTTCTTTTTGTTTTTTTTTTTTGACAGTTCTGTTACACGCTTTCTCTTTTATCATGTTATCAAGTTAGTTCAACTTAACTGCACGGGGTGGGAGAGGAATTCGCATTTAAAATTCGCAAAAACATGTTTATTGAGTTCGAAGGAAAGCGTTCAGAGGAGATTTTTTTTTACAGATAAGTGACGATTTTTTAATCTTCATTATCCTTAATTAAAAAATATATATATCGCAATCCAAGCAATAGGAAGGGAGAAAGGGGGCATAATGCGTTTGCGGGAAAATGGGGTTAAGGGAAAGTCATAGGGACTTTGAACTTTGATATTCGGCAATATAAATCTTTTTTCCATATTAATATTTTATCAATCTACCATTTATCAAATAATAAACTAATTATAAATAATTATTTGACACCGTCACCGAGTTTTCGCGCCCATTTCTCTAGTTTTAGGTATCTACTGGATATATAAAACAACTATTTTTCCGTTTAACTTTGATAATATCGTTATCCGAAGGTCTAGGTGTTGGATAGGTTATTCTAGGGATAAGGCATGTTTATCTGGTGGATATCACTATTTGTAGGTGAAATTACCGATTTTTTGCTTATCTCCGAGACAAACTTTATTCTGAAGATTAAATATCACTATATATTGATGATATTACAAGACCTTAAAAGAATAATTTACAAGACAAATTTAAAAAATTAATAATTTTATTGATTATTTCACTCATAACGTGATAGCCAATGAATGCCCGCTGTTTGACAACATTGTATCAATCAAATGTTATTAGTAGTGGTAAACTAACCTAGATCGGTTTTTGACAGTACCAACACAAAAAATGTATCGCTGTAATTTTTTTGTATCGACGCGTTGCCAAATATTATCGTATGTAATCACTAGTGCTTAAAATTTTATCGACAATTTTTTCGAAAGCGTGTTGCCTGGTAATATAAAGAGTGCAAATTGGCAGTTTATTATCTGATTAAATCCCGACCGCTTTAGCGGATTTAATCTTTGATAATAAACTGCCAATTTGCACGAGTTATATTAACTAGGGGCAACTTAGCTTGAGAAAAAATTTTTAGATAAAATTTAAAGCACGAGTGGTATTTGTGGAGAATATTTCACGAATAAATAATTCATTAAGTATATCTTCAATATTATGTTCAGTAATTAATTGCCTTCAGACGTTTCCTTGTTGCTTTTTAGAGATTACTCACCTTTATCTTCAATTTCATCATTTACGTCACATAAAAATGCATTTCCAAAGCGACCAATCTAATAAAAAACAAAGTAGGTTTAAATTATCACAATCAAGACAAACAATATACGTTAAACCATAGGTACTGTAACTTATAAGACTAGTCATCACAACAAAGCACGCTCCGACCAATCACATTACCGGTGAAATCACACAAATTGCATATTACCAATCTATCCCTTTTACGTTCTAAGGCTGCCTGCTCAGATGGTATGATACCGCCATCTAGTAACGCTAGATTAACTTAGTTACTAGCCTAAACAGTGAATTGAATTATTATATTAAAGTGTTTATTAATATATATTTATGTATTTAATCCTTGTTTCTAAATTGAGAAGTTTGATAGTTGAGTTAAGGTTTACTTATTTAAGTAGAGAGACTTTAAGTACAACGAATTATAATGTATATAGTGATACTGCAGAGTTTTGATTTTCCAAATAAGTGTTAGCTGCTTTGTAATGATTGATGTATTACCATATGTAAGTACCTACATTTGTGTATTTATCATGAAATAACTGATTTGTCTGCTTCGTAGATATTCATATTTAATTTTAGTTGTGAAAATTATTTTGTAATTATGTCAGGTATTAAGCCATTGAAAGCTGTGTACCTATAAATTTTGCATGTTGGTCCTGTCAAAAGCAGATCTAGCTTGAATTACCACTAATAATGACGTTTGATTGGTGCAATGTTGTGAAAAAACGGGCTCTCATTGGCTATAGCATTAATGAGTGAAATAATCGCGGTAATATTTTGACATATGTCATATTTTATTTCGTGAAATGTTTTCCGCAAATAGGATCACTCGTACTTTTAAGTTGTATTATTTCTTCTTTAGCTTATTGTTAATTGTTAACGTAACTTGTAAATTTTAGTATTGTATTATATACTTAGTAATATAATAATATAAACATAACTTAAACACACCATATAAGTTGACAACTCCCAATTTCATAGCCGAAGTTGTCTGGAATATATAGGCTAGGAACAAGTTAAACACAGCTTTCAGTGACTTATAATAACGTAATTACAAAATAATTATCATAACTAAAATTAAATCCAAATGCCTACGAAGCAGGCAAATCAATTATTTCATGTTAAACAAACAGATGTACTTACGTACGGTAATCCATCACATGTTAATAATTTGGAAAATCTATGCGCTAACACTATACATTATAAATCGTTGTCCTTGAAGTTCTCTCTACTTAAACAAGCAAGCCTTGACTTAATTATTAAACTACTCAAATTAAAGATAAGGATTAAATGGATAAATATATATTACAAACACTTTGATATAGCAATTCTTGAAAAATTCATTGGATACAAATTTAATTTTAATATAGCGGTAGCTACATGGTGGTACTATTTCATCTGATGTCAGCAATCTTGGAACGTAAAGGCGGGAGATTGATAAAATGCAGTAGTACACTGTCTTTACTAGTAGTGTGATTGGTCAAAGCGTGCTCGAGAACTCTTTGCAGTGAAGACCAGTTTATGTATTACAATACCTATGGTTTAACGTATATTGTTTTTCTTGATTGTCATTACATTGAAAATATGGCGAATTCCATGGAATTCCATTCCATTCTGCAGCTGCGTTTATTAAATATGCGTATACGTACTTTATTATTTACTACAGGAGTCGCTTTGGAAATGCATTTTTATGTGACGTAGATGAAATTGAAAATAAAGATCAGTAAACTCTAGAAAATTACAAGAAAACGTCTGGACGCAATTAATTACAAAACATAATATTGAAGATGTACTTAATGAATTGTTTATTCATGAAATATGCTCCCAAATACCACTCTTGCTTTTAAATTTTATCTAGGTGTACATTTAAATTGGCATACACTCTTTATATTACAAGGCAACAAAGCTTTCGAAAACATTTAACCGATAAAATTCTAAGCACTAGTAGTGGCGGCACAATCTGTAAAGAATAGGCCTAACCTAGACATTTTAGTTACCCAGCTGAATTTTTCTGAATATGTAGTTTTTGATACGTATAATAACATACTAAAAGTCCAGAAGAATCCGAGTTGAGCGTTAGCCACCATATTGAAAAAATGGCTTGCTTGCCTTATCTATTAATCGATTTTAATATTTTAAAAAACAAATTAAAGCCAAAGAATGTGTCTTTGATACGAATTTAAGAAACTATAATAAATTGTTGAATAGTAGTGTAGCAATTATAGTTAATAGTAAAAATTACTTTTTGAGGATTTGTATTTTTTCATTTAAAAAAATACTCGTTCATCCTATGAAAATATTTTTTAAATAAATGTTGTAGGTCGTTAAAGAACAAACAATACTTTTTTTGAAATTTTTCTCTAGCTTAAAAAATAGCGGAGATATGAAATTTGTAATATTTAGGGGCACACGCAAAGAAAGTGAAAGCTTTAAATGTTTACAGAAATGTTCATACCGTGCGTGTAATTTCCCTTTAGGCATGTACATTCACGTAGCGCGATAGATATGACAACACAGCTGCCGTAAATTCCTCCGTCGAGCGGAGCATCCCAGCCTGTTATTTCATTTCAGCCAGCTGGCACGTGCGATGTTGTAATTTTACTCCCTATGCCTAGCGCTCGGCTACACGCACGGTATACCTATCGACTGCCACACGCTGTTATGCTTAGATATATTTCTACACGTACATTTACGCTGCATTGTTATTAACATAAATAAGTTGCTAAGTTGGATTATCTCAAATCGAGTTTGGAATATATAAAATTTTTAAATATATTCTCATAGGTTTTTTTCAGGATATCGTTTTTATTTTTGTATCGAATTTATGTTTTCTTTTATCTCGTTATTCTTTTACGAATTGTTTGATTTTTTCTATCTAAGATAAAAATAATTTTTATCTTATCTTAATAAATTCGCTTTTTCACATTTTTCAGCCTAATTAAAAAGTAAAAGTTTTATGAAAAAATGTTTCGGAAAAGTTTGTAGAGCATGAATTTCTCAAAAAAATAAAACATACAAATAAAAACATACACATAAAATTTCATCGTCTAGACTGATTTGAAGGTAAAGTTGTATCAATATTTCAGCAATATAATAGATCCTACTTTATATTTAATACAGCAAAAACGCGCCGGGAGAAAGTTTTAACGAACCTCGTTTCATTTACGTCAGGTAAATTATTTTAAAGTTTTCCATTATTTATAGACTACACGTTTAATTTAATAATTTAAATGAATCTGCAGCCTGCAGCGTTGAGGTTTCAAACGAATCAAGTTCCTCTGTTTGTTCAGTTTTGCTAGTCAACTATATTTGAGTGTGTAGTAGCTCTTCATTTTAATTCTGAATAATCCTTTAATTTCTAAATTGCATTTCAAACCAACATTTCGAAGGTAATTTAATAAACGCTCTGTGTTTGTTTTGACTGAAGTTCAATTTCAATTACTATAATTAAGGAGAAATAAACGATCAAATAATTATAGTTTACGAACGAAGTTCTTTTAAATGCGTAAATATAAAAAATCGATTGAGGAAGCCGTTACTTGGTGATATTTAATTATAATGATATAAGAAAGAACGCTTTACTTTGTTTTCTATCACTAATTTATTGCTAACATACATAACCCTGTCGATGAAGGTATTTACCTACAAAAATTTTTAAAATGAATAAATATATTTTTCTTTAATAAGATCGTGAAAGTATATAGAATAATATCCTGAAAAGTTCACATTTCGCTCGGATGCAGAACATAAAAAAAATGAAAAAAAATTTTTTTTTCATCAATTTTTTCAAAATTTTGAAATTAAGTCAGGGTAGGAAAATATAAAAAATAGGTGGATAGACCACGTGTTTCTGAACAAAAAATGTCTTCATAAAATTTATCGCTAAAGCCACGGTTTTCCCGGAAAAAAATAGTCAAATGTAACGTTATAACTCGGAGCGGGATCCATGCATGCGCGCGCTTGAATACGCATGACTGTGATACCGACGCACTGAATTAAATGTCACTAAATCAGAATTTGTTCAATCTATATGAGTGTTGATTCATTTAAAAGATGGAAATTGTAGCTTTATGATGCTTTTTTATTTTAAACAATACAAGCAAAGGATGGACGCGAAAAATATACTTATATATATTATCACGCCCGAACTCAATCGTCGCAATAAAAAAAACCGCTGCCCAAGGAATCACTACTTCCACATCCAGATTCTCTATCCAAGTCACTCACAACGAAAAAACTTTGTATGTGAAAATAATTGTTTATGGAACTTTAATAATATAATATTTGAAATCTTCTACCCCAAAAACCCATAAAACGATACCCCACATCGGTAGTGGGGTGGGGGTGGTGATAAGGGGGTGGTAGTGGGGGGTGGATGAAGTAAAAAAATATTTTGAGGATTCTGGTTCCTGTACATGCACTAAATCACATTTTTTTTTCATCCATTTTTAATAAGGAGGTGGGGGTGGTAATGGGGGTGGCTAATGCCAAAAATTTTTTTGAGACCTTAGCTTCTCTTGTATATACTAAATACCAATTTTATTGACTCTTACCTGCTTGATTTACCCATTTACCCCAAATTTACCCCAATTTACCCCCCAACCCTTCGACGGAACAAGATGAAAATATAATCTAGTTCTAGATCTCGTTAAAGTACATATGTGTACCAAATTTCAAGTCAATATCTCAAACGGTTCCAGAGTAAACGTGCGCACAAAAAAAAAGTTACAGACAGACAGACAGACCGACAGACAGAAATTCTTTTCGCTCAAACTTAAAATCTCGACGTTTCATGACATTTTAAGCCTATTTGGGCACTAAAAATTTTTAAAAATTTTTTTGTCGTTACTATCTTCCACTGGACGTGGAAGTAATACAGAAAAAATAAAAGCCCTTAAAAAAAATTCTTTCTTCATTGAGAACTGATAAAAAGTATGTACATTTCATGATTATTATGGTTTATTAAGTTGTAGTAACGAGGATTCAAAAAAAAGTACATCTCAAATCATATTAATTTCCTCGCTTGATACAAATACAAATAGATTTATTGGTCTCATAAGCTACAAAATTTGTAGATAAGACAAGTCAATAGAGGTAGTTTAAAACAGTAATTACGTATATATAAAATATAAAAATTGTAAAAATTGGACATTACGATAAATTAATTAAAATGTTTAAAAGCCAAACATCAATAATTTACTTACAGAAAATCGTACGTATATATAAAAACATAAAAATTGTAAAAATTGGACATTACGATAATCAATTAAAATGTTTGAAAGTAAACATCAATAATTTACTTACAGAAAATCCTGTAGATTGTACGGTTCAAGATTACATATATAATCAAATGTATAATTTTTAAACTTTTTAAAATTTGTACACTCTTTAATGTGTTGGGGAAGCGCATTATAAAATTTCAGACACTAATAAATAATGCACTCTTGCAGCTGGTATTATGGGGGTGATATTGTTCGTGCTCTTGAAACTGGTTACTGTTTTTTTACATATAAAATTCATTCATAAATAAATAAACCCGGTATGGTTAGTAAGTTGCTACTTTTGAAAACTCCCCTGCAGGAAGCTAAAAAACCCATTTTATATATGATTCTAATTGCTCTTTTTTGTATAGTGAAAATTTCCTCAAGATTAGAAGAACCACCCCAAATAGTTATTCCATATTTAGTTTTGCCGTAAAAGTTTGAATAATATATGGTTTTAAGCACCGATGTATCAAAAGACCTTGAAAGTACTCTTAATGCATAGTGAACGGAATTTAACTGTTGACTTAAATTTTTTATATGGTCGTTCCACTTTAAGTTCGAATCCAAAGTTATTCCAAGGAGTTTTATGCTATCTTTGACAGGTATTTGTAAGTGCCCTAGTAATAAATCAGAAAGAAAGTTCAAATTCGATTTGTCAGTTCAATAAAACATACCATTGGATTTGGATTCGTTGAGTATCAGTTGATTGATACAAAACCAATCTCTCAAATTTTGCCAAATATCCCCAGTAAACTGTTCTATGTCAGAGCTATTCTTACCTCCAATGAGGATATTGGTGTCATCGGCGTAATTCACGAGTCTGAAGTTGTTGTTGTTTGGGCATACGTTGAATAGACCGTTTAGATAAACGACAAACAGAAGGGGCCCAAGCACACTACCTTGTGGCACTCCTGTGTTATTAGTAACAGAATCAGAAACGTATTTTTGCCCATGAATCAGAACTGATGTTTGTTGAGTACGATTTTTTAAGTAGGAAGAAAACCATTTGTGTGCTGTGCCTCTGACACCAAGTTTGTTCAACTTATCAAGTAAACATACATGGTTTAAAGTATCAAACGCCTTAGATAAGTCAAGAAATAGTCCACAGGCAATTTCCCGACCATCCAAGGCGCTCATTATTTCATCAACAAAATTAAAAAGAGCGCTATATGTGGCCTTATTCTGCATAAACCCGTGCTGAAATTCATTAAAAAAGTTGGTATTGTTCAAAAAGGATATCAGTCTTTTGTACATTAGACATTCAAGTATTTTTGAAAATACGGACAAAAAGCTAATTGGACGAGAGTTTTCCAAATCATTAGGGTCACCATTTTTATAAATAGGTAGTACCAGTGCTAATTTTAAAGTCTGTGGAAATTCACCAAGTATAAATGATGTATTGTAAATGTTTTCAAGAGGGGATGCAAGAGCAACGATGCATCTCTTTAATAGTTTTGGTGAAATACTATCGAATCCACTAGACGATTTTGATTTAAAATTAGCAACAATATCACAGATTTCTTCTGACGATGTTGGAGATATAAACATAGATTGTGCATTGGTTTTTATAAAATCATTATAATTTGTATGAATATTTGAGGTTTTTATATTTCATACTAGATTTGAGACGTTAATTATAAAAAAGTTATTGAATTTATTAGGGATGAGTGGTATGTCAACTGTTTTGGGTAATAAGTTATTTGTTCTTTTATCTAGTGTACGATTTACAAGATCCCACGTACATTTGGATTTGTTGTCTGATATGTTTATTAGGTTGTTATAATAGTTAGCCTTCGATTCCTGTAGTTTTTTACTATACAAATTTCGCATCTGTGTAACAGCTGACTTATAATCTGAATTGTATCTTGAAATGTCTTGTAACAATTTTAACTGATTTCTTAAGGGAATCAATTCGGGAGTGACCCATTTGGCTTTGGTATTTAATTTAAAGTTCGATTTGCGTTTACGAAGTGGAAAATTTTTATTAAAGCTTTCTTCTAGTGTATTCAAAAATATTTTTATTTCCTCACTTGTTCATTTCTCACTCATCTCACTCATTTTCCTCACTTGTTTTTGCCTCATAAACAGTCTGCCAGTTTTCACGGGACAGATCATTTATAAAGTGTTTTACATTTGTCTCTGAGAATGATCTACCATAATGATGGTTTTCTTGATATATATTGGAGGCTGTAACTTGTCGAAAAATTGACCCATTCGAAAAAATAAAATATCACTGGTTCGGAAAAAAATGTATACTTCTCGAATGTTCAAACACAAATTCGTTCACTTGTTTGCATTTTTTCGAAAATATGATTAATTAGATCATGACAAGAAATTGCGATTTTCACGATCTTATCCTTATAACTATGAAAATATCTTTCATTGTTTTGAATATAAAGTTTGGAACTTTTCCAATACATTAACAAATGTTCATAATTATATATTTTCCCTCCATACTCACTATTTATCCTCCTATTCACTAAGAAAAATGGTAAAAAAGTGTAATCAGAAAGAGAAAAAAGCTTTATTTTACTCGTTAGAACTGCTAAGAATTTTTAGAGGTACCGTAGTATGCATTTAACCGTGCGATAAATTTTATTAGAACATTTTTCGTTCAGAAACACGTGATCTATCCACCTGTATTTTTATTTTTTCCTACCCTGACTAAATTTTAAAATTTTGAAAAAATGGATGAAAAAAAATGTTTCTTCACTTTTTTTTGCGGAATGTAAACTTTTTAGGATATTATTCTATACACTTTCACGAACTCATTAAAAAAAATTATTCATTTCGCAAGTTCTTGTAGGTTTCACTATAAAATGTTCTCTGTCGTCTGGGCTGGCTAATACGTTACTTCAGTTTCGGCATATTAACGTGCCATTTTCAAACGTTGATTCAAATTAATGAAATAACAAAGGGCTGTGCGTGTTTATAAACAAAACCTTAGCAGTATAAATTCATTAAATATTAAAGCCTTCTTTTGGTGTTTCACATGTCAATTTTTTGTTGAATGTTTCAAAGCAAACAAGTAAAATAAGACACTAAAGATTGCATTCGCGATTGTAAATATACCTGTGTGACATTTAAATTGCAGTAGCCAGCTAGTAATGAATAAGGAATTAGGTCTTTCAAAAACATGACAAAGAAGACCGTAACTAGAAAATAACATGAATGACGTAATCAGATACGACATACAAGTAAATAGATGTGAATTTCCTCAAATTATGACAACCATTTGAACTAAACACGGCTTGTCAAAATAATATAAAACAAGCTAAAAACGTACTCTTCGCCAATTTACTGAGCTTTTTCTATAATCGTTGCACATTCTATAGTATACTCTCCGCAGTTTTCTTGTAAATAATGTTAGTTTTTTGACATCCCAAATTTTGTAATATCAACTTTGTTGTGAAAAAAAATATATGAAAAAAAATTTGAAAAAAAAACATCCAACCTGTCTGGGATTCGAACACATGATCTTTGAAAGAAAAACTTTAGCCATTAGACCATCACATATTCCTACGGAAATTGAAGGTCTGTAATATATATCTTTCGAAAATCATATATCAACACATTAGATATATTATTATGAAATATATATCAGTAAAATGTATAAACAAAAAAATATATATTATAGAGACTAAAATTTCACAAAAGTTCTATTTAGGTACAAGCGACAAAAGTTAAGAAAATATATTTTTTTTAAATTAAATGATTAATAACTTTCTTATTTACTGATTGATTTTCTTCAAAAACAATAAGGTTCTTCCTCTAGCTAACACTAACTTACCTTCCAAATTTCAATACAATTAATCAGACTTTTCTTTCTTAAGTTATCGTGGCGGACAGACAGACGGACGGACGGACGAACGGACGGACGGACGAACGGACGGACAGACGAGCAGACGAGCATTTTGAAAGTTGTTCACAATTCGTTCACTAACACAATGATATGAAATTTTTTTCTCTGCGGGCGATATTTACGGTTTTAGAAATGAGGCGGTCAAATGCAATATACTCGTCGTTTTTGCGAGGAGTATAATAAGTACAGCAAAAATATCCTCAAAGGCCATGGCAGGTTAAGATAAGTGTCCGTGCCTTTGCAACCTTCTTGCGTGTGGTTCCTTCTATTGATGTAATGGTTCAAGAGTTATTTGTGTGACAGGAAACACTATGTACAGATAGGTGATACTAAATCTAAGAAAATGAAATTAACAGTAGGTGTACCACAAGGGTCTGTCCTGGGACCACTTCTTTACATAATTTACGTGAACAACTTCAGTGAAACAAATTCAATTCTTTTTGCTGATGATACATCTCTGCTTATCACTGCACAAAAATGTGCAGACGCAGTCCTAAAGGCAAATGAGCAATTAGGCAGTGCTCATAATTGGTTTACTGAGAACGACCTCATCCTAAATAGTAATAAATCCATTTTCATTCGTTTTAATATTAGTAAAATTAATACTGACCACAGCCTTTTAATAAAGTCAAATGAAGGATCCATTCGACAAGTTACGTCCTCAAAATTTTTAGGTTTACACATTCAAGAGAACTGTACTTGGACGGTACATATAAATGAAATTTGTAAAAAAATAGCTCCAATATGTTACTGTATTAGTCAACTACGGCAAATGGTTAGTAAAGCAGTGTTAATCACTTTCTATCATTCATTCTTTGAATCGATTATTAGTTATGCCTTAATTGCGTGGGGTTCTTCGCCTGATATGCTGAGGGTTTTTAAATTACAGAAGAGAGCAGTACGTTTAATAGTGGGAGTAACCAGGCGAACCAGCTGTAAAGACATTTATAAACAACTTGGGATACTTACGCTACCCTGCTTATTCCTTCTTAATCTATTGGTATATGCCAGATCACAATTAAATAATAAGACCATTAATGCAAATCATATATATAACACGAGAAATATTCATACCCTGGAAATTCCGCATCATAGATTAGCATTATATGAGCACAGCCCAAAATATCTGGGAATTAAAGTGAACAATAAGCTACCTAATTCGTACAAATCTATCGATGAAAAAAACTTTAAAATACAAATAAAGCATTTACTGAAAAGTAAAGCATATTACTCCGTTGATGAGTACCTTAATGATAGTTTGTAGTTTTATATTTTGTAAAATTTTACTTTAATTTGTTATACCCTATATATGTATTTTATATTTTTATCTATTGACATTGTTATCTTAATTTTATCTGATATTTCAGATACTATTTTTTTATTTTTG
Organism: Rutpela maculata; assembly: GCA_936432065.2. Taxonomy (NCBI): domain Eukaryota; kingdom Metazoa; phylum Arthropoda; class Insecta; order Coleoptera; family Cerambycidae; genus Rutpela; species Rutpela maculata. The sequence goes on from OW386287.2 coordinate 212,850,593, forward strand.
ACATGTCCTATATCATGTAAATGATCTCTTGGATAAAATAAATTATTATTATTATTATTATTATTATTATTATCATTATCTTTGCGTAAGATACTACCACAAAAAGTTTAGACTTCAAAAACTTCTTAATATCTGGGAATTTTTTTTTCGAAAATCCAAAAAAAAATTTTTTTTCTTAATCAAGTGAACCAATTTGTTTGTATTTCACATATATTGTAAATTTACTCGTAACAATTTATTAAGGATATTTTCAGGACATCTTTTCATGAAGAAACTGTTATTGTAAGACCGGCCCTAACATATGCGGCGCCGGTATGGTGCAGCATACCGGACACGACAATGAATAAACTAAGAGTTCTGGAACATAAATTTATGCGCCTCATTTCAAATTCTTCACGATACATCTCCTTAAGAGACCTCTACGCACGTTGTCATGACATAATGCCACTAGCGGACTACATCAAAGTTACATCGGAAAAATTCTATCAATTCAAACTTGGTGATAGCCCGCTAACAAACAACATCACGCGAATCAGAGAGCATAATGCACCTTTTCGCATAAAACACAAATTACCATACCAGGCGTTGCCCATCTTTCGGCAACATCACTAGCCACAGTGCCTTTCTCTATCTATCTATAAAAACTCTCAAACATAATTTCTGATCTTTACTCGTTTCTTTGTTTTTCTTTGTTTTCTTTGTTGTTTTTGTTTGTTTTGTCTCTCTAAATTATTTCTTCCCAATCACAATTTATTTTTGAATATCAAAATCTTTAGAAAATCAAATATTTGAAACCATAAATTGAGCGGTCTTGCATTACCGTTCGCTTTGACTGCATTGCTTAGAACGGGTTTTTTGGTTAGTAATTTTCCCGTGAAGACCAGCCATATATATCTGATATTTTATTTACACCAGCCTCTTTTGTATTGCATATATCAATTATTTTAAGTTTATTTTTTACATGTTTTACCTTATGCACTTTTTAATTCGCCTATCCTGCGAAAGGAGATTGTGTTTATATTTTCATTTTATTTTTATCCAATCCGGCATCGCTCCGTCCAGTCAATCAATTACCATGGCGATTCGCACCGTGGATGTATGGCTGGCTCCGGATGAGTGCGCGGGGAGGACAATATGTATTGTTAATTTAAAATAAATTTGTTCTTGCTTGCTTGCAATTCAAAGATCGTGTGTTCGGATCCCACACAGGTTGAATGTTTTTTTTTTTCATATAATTTTTTTTCACAACAAAGATGATATCACAAAATTTAGGATGTCCAAAACCAACATTAATTACAAGAAAACTGCGAAGAGTATCCTATAAAATGTGTAACAATAAATTATATAAAAGCTCAGTAAATTGGCGAAGAGTACGTTTTTAGCTTGTTAGTTTTAATATTAACCCCTTCATGTCACTTACAGTTCAAATCACGAAAGTTGTGTTTCAGTTTTCATTATTTTATTACTATTTAGTATTAATAAACTCCCAGTACTTACCCCTACTAGTCTATTAGGACCAAAGAATTTGATTTTAAATTTTAGTATTATTTATTATATATTAAGAATTTATGTTGTGTTTTGATTTTTTGATCTTTTGTTTTCAATGTTATTTAATATATTATATATCGATATTATCGATATGTAGGCCTGTTAAAGAATTTAAGACTTTTTTGTATATTTGTTATTTATTTTGATTGTAGGTTCTAGTTCATTGTTAATTTTGTAAATATTTTGATATATAACTGACAATTAATAAATAACATTTAAGTTTCATGCATTTTGGACAGATTTTATTTGGCCGGATGTTGACCGGATATTTTTTCATATCCGGCCGGAGCCGAATATCCGGTTCGGAAGCCGGATTAGCCGGATGCAGTAGCCGGACCGGATATCCGTCCCATCCCTATTCATGATATATTATGGGACCATTCAAAAAATACGTTTGCTTTCAGAGAGGAGGGGAAAATGTGACAAAATGAACGATAGAAAAGTATATGAAAAGTTCTCACAAAAAAAAAGATAAAAAATAACTAAGATAAATAACGTGTATAGTTGTCTTCAGAATTACTAAGCACTCAAAAAATGTCGGCGCCTTTGATCTTTACCGCACCGACAAAAACGCCGACATTTTTTACACGAATAATAAGTGTGTAGTCAACTTTAAGTGGGTATGTATTTAAATTTTTCAAAAAATTCAAAAGCATCATTTTTTTCTTCATGAAAAGATTTCCTGAAAATATTAATAAATTGTCACGAGTAGATTTACAATATATGTGAAATACAAACAAATTGGTTCACTTGATTAAAAAAAAAAATTAAAACCAATCAAAAACAGTGTAAAATTGGTTTTAATGACATGGCATTGGCTTTAACGCTACTGTCGTTAAATAATTACAATAGGTGAACAAAAACAATGATAAATAAAAAGCACGTTAAATATGATTTTTCATTTTGAGCTTAAAAACAATGTTAAAATCGGCCAATTAAGAACGTTATTACTCTTAATATTACTTACGCTTGTAACATTTGTGAAACACCTCATTAAACGAACGTTCGTCTCCAAACCTTCCCCTCCGATTAGACTTAAAAATAAAGTCTGTTGAATAGATTGCCATGAGAGAATGAAATTGAAATACTAAACATAAGTTATTTTTCATTTTTATGTGAGAACTTTTCATATACCTTCCTATCGTTCATTTTGTCACATTTTCCCCTCCCCTCTGAAAGCGAACGTATTTTTTGAATGGCCTCATAGTATATCTAGACCAGTCGAATTAGACATAATAAAAAATTTTGCGTCCTGTGGACTTTTTTTTGTCGAAGTTGTTTAAGAGGGCATAATAAGCAAGCACAGAAAACTACACCCTGCTACACCATGTGCGTCCCCTATTTTTAGGGTTGAAACTTTGAAATTTTACTTATGTGTCCATATCTTTTTTCCTATTGCCCGTAGGGCTCTTTACCAAGTTACACTTTTTGAAGATTCATCCCTCCTCTACATAATATACATATTACACATTTGCCGTAGGACAATAGATTTTGACTGTACGAGGCCGGAAAGGTAGCGCTGTCCGAATTTGGGCGTCTCTGTACAGGACAAACGGCTATTATTTCCAATCTACAATACTACACATACTAATGCTCTTAAGGAGGGATGATGATTTGTGAAAAAACTTTCATCGAATACCGCGCGGTTTCCATGATACGGGATGTTAAAATTTTTTAAAAAAAAGTGAACCTACTTTTTTTCGCTCATTTTTTTTTCATGTACGTACTGTACGACCCTAATGTAAGAAAATTTACGTTGGTTTAATACATTCATTGGTTTAGGAGCTAGACAGCAAAATATGCCAAAAATGGCTATTTTGGTATTGTTGCATTAAAAAAACCAATACCAGTATAATTCTGGTAAATGTTTTTGTTTGTCCTTAAAATCCAATTCGTTGCGCATAGAAAATGTGTTTTTGTATTTAAATAGGATCAACACTTATTGTTTAATAACGATTTATGTCATGTGTTCTGCAGTCTCTTTTTTCACAATTTTTTTTTGCGGCGTGATGGTTCATAGTAGGGCAGAAAGCAATATACACGTGGACAAGGCACATAATAGGGTGTTAAAATGGGTCTCTTGTTAAAATGCGATAGGAAGTACCGTTTTCAAGTAAAACGCACTTGTTTGCAAAAAATTACTTCAGATCACACTTTTCATCGACTGACTAGTAAAAATACAACTATGTGTCACTTCTTGCTTTTTCTGTTTATGAGGGACATTGCTAATGAAAAAATGAAGGGACTCGGACGGAACTTATTTTGTGTCTATAACAAAATCCACAGTAATTTTATCTTCCTCGAGAAACAGCTATGTCCATTTCGATTTAAAAAAACAAACTCCTAAGAAAGAAAACACCAAAATGTAGAATTAATTTATTTATCAGATCACAATACAGAACACCTTGGACATCATGGATTAGGACTCCTGGTGAAACCATGTAAAAAAAATCGGCAATGATTCTACCTCACGAGAAAAGGTAGTGCGGAAAAGAATCAATTTGTAAAAATTACATAAAGTTATTATATTACTATTATTAACTATATTATATTTCTGTACCGAATAGTACTAATGTGAAATAAACACAAAATAAGTGGTATTTACTAGTCAATCGATGAAAAGTGTGATCTGAAGTAATTTTTTGCAAACAAGTGCGTTTTACTTGAAAACTGTACGTCCTATCGCATTTTAACAAGATACCCATTTTAACACCCTATTATGTGCCCTGTCCACGTGTATCTTGCTTTCTGCCCTACTATGAACCATAGGGCCGCAAAAAAAATTGTGAAAAAGGAGACTGGAGAACACATGACATAAATAGTTATTACACAATAAGTGTTGATCCTATTTAAATACAAAAACACATTTTCTATGTGCAATGAATTGGACTTTTAGAATAAATAAAAACATTTACCAGAATTATACTGGTTTTGGTTTTTTTAATGTAAAAATACCAAAATAGCCATTTTTGGCATATTTTGCTGTCTAGCTCCTAAACCAATGAATGTATTAAAATTAAACCGACGTAATTTTTTTATATTAGGGTCGTACATACATGAAAAAAAAAATGAAAGAAAAAAGTAAGTTCACTTTTTTTTTAAAACACATCCACATCCCGTATCATGGAAACCGCGCGGTATTCGATGAAAGTTTTTTCACAAATCATCATCCCTCCTTAAGGGCATTAGTGTATGTAGTATTGTAGATTGGAAATAACAGCCGTTTGTCCTGTACAGAAGACGCCCAAATTCGGACAGCGCTACCTTTCCGGCCTCGTACAGCCAAAATCTATTGTCCTACGGCAAATGTGTAATATGTATATTATGTAGAGAAGGGATGAATCTTCAAAAAGTGTAACTTGGTAAAGAGCCCTACGGGTAATAGGGAAAAAGATATGGACACATAAGTAAAATTTCAAAGTTTCAATTACCTAAAAATAGAGGACGCACATGGTGTAGTTTTCTGTGCTTACTTATTATGCCCTCTTAAACAACTTCCACAAAAAAAGTCCACAGGACGAAAAATTTTTTATTATGTCTAATTCAACTGGAGTAATCATGAACTTCAAAATATGAAAATTAAAGACATGTTGTTACACGCGGCGCCTCCGCCAAAACTTCGATTTATCAATTCCATAAATTCCTTTTGTGCAATATTAAAAAATTAATTCAGAGGGGAAAATTGAACAAAATTTAGGGATTAATCGACTTACCTGTAAGGAAGGTTAATCCTAATTTTCCGAGCTTGTCCGAAGATATAATTACAAATATATATACACCCTGTAGTTTCCGTCTGACTCACTCATCAGCACGAACGTTCAAAGAAAGAAAAACTTATCACACTGGGCTGGCCTTATCGCACCCAGACTTCATTCCGTTTTCAGCTAATTACAAATTCGCTTACTGAGAGGGAATAAGGGTGGGTGGGTTTGTAATTATATCTTCGGACAAGCTCGGAAAATTAGGATTAACCTTCCTTACAGGTAAGTCGATTAATCCCTAAATTTTCCTTCGCTTGTCCTCGATATAATTACAAATATACATACACCCTGTAGATGTTTAGAGTAAATGGCGATTTTGTAACAACGGAAATTTATTAAACAGTAACTAAGTAAGGCAACGCATTTTTTAAGCCTTGCTCCGAATGCTGTAGAAGTTGATGCGTGGCATACGCTATGGCTAGAAAATTGTGTTATATTTATTCCGGCTAGACCAAAAGTCTTATCGAGTAGCGTAATGGAAGGGAATTTTATGTGCAATAATTAAGTGATGGTCATTATTCCGGAAAGAAATTGTTTTTTATAAATAAAAATCTGTATATATCTTTGGTTTGTTTCCGAAGTATGGAAAACTATGGTATGGGTTGTGGTTTATTAGGTCAAGACGTTTTTATTATTATTATTATTTTTTTTTTTTTTTGATATTCTGATTTCGGTTTTTTTTTTCATATATATATATATATATATATATATATATATATATATATATATATATACTTATATCAATTAATGACAAAATATGCACTCTATGACCTGTTGTTAAGGCCATCAATATAACCAATTTATACTATAGTTGTTCCAGGCGTGAGGACGCTATTTCGATAAAAACTCTATTTTCGAGTTTCGGAATTCCATGTAAAGGGTATTTGGATTTTGGAGACCGTGTATTTTATACACCCTTCAACAAACAATTGATTACTATATTATCGTTCTTATTTATGGGATTGAAAATTAAATTAATAGCCGACCTGCATTAATTGCTATCTTGTAGCATCTCGGTTAAGAATTGCATGTACAAGTATGTGTTATTAAAATTATATTCATAAGGATGAACTTTTTTTCACTCACAGAATGTACAATATTTTTTACAAGTTGAATATTGTTTCAGTGAACTATCTGTAAGGGAAGCAATTAGAGTAGGAATGTATGTTGTTCATATTCTTTTATTCAATAAAGCTATCTGGGTAATTTTTCTGCGGCGAAGAAAATTTTTCTGAAATGAGAAATGAGTAGATATATTTCTGGTTTAAAATATTTGGCTCCCCAGTAAAAATTCTTTTGTTTCTGAAACATTTATGAAATAGACTCATTTACTTGACATGTACTACCTCGTTCAGGTTTCTAATGAAAAATGTATGAAACATATCAAAAATATATTTCAATTGATGTATACTAGATGTTCTTTGAAATGTTTCATATATATTTCGTGTTTACTATAATAATCGTTGACACACAGGATACCAAGCTGATAGTCCAATAAAAGGCGACAACTATGCTTAGATCTTTTTCTTGTATTATTTTTCCAATACGTTATTGGAAAAAGAGGGGAAGCATAAAAATAGTATTCTTTCCATTTTGAAGTGAATGCATCTACAGACAAGAAATCCGGCTCGGGAAACCATGAAATGTATTTATCATACTTCTTATTAATACGACGTGTTATCAATAAATCTATTCCTGGTTTCTTCAATTTATTTGATATTAAGTTGATGCTCTGTGTCTATTCATATTACTCAAGACTCCTTGTCCGCATCTTACTATAGTTCAATATGTTGTAAGTTGCATAAACTAATAAGCATATGAACATAAATACATAAATCCATCACATACAGTAGACAACCCCCCCACAAGTCCAAAGCCAAGGCTGTCCGGAAGGGGTTACACATTTGAAAAAAAAATACAGACACACCTCCATACTCACCGACATTATCAGTGACGGGGCTTGGGCTGGGAGTCGACCCAGTACAATGTAGGTAGTGCGACCAACATATTTGCTACATGATACACTTTAGCCGGTAATTTTTATAAAGTACGCACCAATACCACAAGTCTCTTTAAGCGAAGCCTTTCGCTTAAATAATTAAATTTGACACTTCCTCCCCCAGTTACCGAAGAAATCGCTGTTGTATTATCAAATCTTGAAAGTAAAGTATTCACATGTTTTTTATTTTTTAACAAATGATTTCAATGCATAGAAAGCTGCTTTGATTTCTAAAAAATTAATATGCATAGATTTTTTTTTTAATCGTAGTCCCTTAAAAAAACTACTTCAGCCTATCAAAGACCTACCAGAGAATATTTCTAAACCAAAATTTTTCAGCTTAATGTCTTGTCCATCTCAAATATTGCGTATTAAGAATTAAGCATTTCAGAGCTATAATTTCTATAGTTTCCTCTTAATGCTTTATTTTCTCGAAAGACTTGATATGATTAAAACCAAATTTTGTGACGGGGTAAGCAGAAACCAAACTCTTAACTAATTTTGCAAATTCGCGGATGGTTGATACGTGGAATTTCTCTTTGTGATTTTTTAACTATTGTGATTTTATCTTCAGGTAAATTTATTCAAATAGAATACACAAATAATTTCAATCATTCTGAAGGTTTTTTTTTTTTTTTTTAATTGACTTAAGCAATTTAGTAAAGAGAAATAGTGCCATATTTAACCCAAATGGGTTACACTGAAATAATGTATCATTAGATCAAAATTTGAGATATTTTTTATCTTTTTTTCTAATAGGAACAAGAAAATAAGAGTCTTTTAGAATAAAGCTTGTTTGGCTGACATTTGCTTGCAGCACCTATCTCTAAGAGAGTTCCTGGATGGCGTTTTTGTAATTTTTAAATTGTTATCAGGAATATAAACTTTAGGGTCCCCTGATTGAACAGGTTTACTATGAAATTATCTTTTAATTAGTTTTACCCAGCAAATGTCCATTTGGTTCATGGTAACGTTTTTCTACTTGGCAATGAGTTTAGCTAAAGAGCCTGCATAATTCGTTACCTGGGATGTTGGAACCTTTAGTTGCGGTGATATTGCACCTTCTTCTGCCCCCCTGTTTACTTGAATCGATCCCTGAATGTATCCTCTATTTCTATTTGAGTCTTGTTTTATATTGAGGTTGCCTATAGTAATGATAAAATAAAACTATCAACTATACTATTATCAAGAGTTATGTGCAGATTGTAGATTGTTTTAGTGATGGGTAAAAGAAGTTATTTTTTAATAACAGTTTAAACTGCTACTGCCATTTTGAAATAACTGTTTAAAATAATAGTACAAAAATAACAGTTTAAAAATAACAGATCGCTGAGAAGTACTGGCATGCGCATACCGCAGCGTGCAGTTTGCAAATGTTATTTCAGAGACGTTATTTTATACATCATGTTGCTGTCACAGCTGCTTATTTGTTATTTTCTCACATGTTATTTTCGAACAGCAATAACAGTCTGTTAATGCTATTTACAAATAACAGTTATAAATTAACAGGTTGTTAAATAGCAGCTCATCTCTAGATTGTTTAAGGGGTCGCTTGGTCCTGAGTTAAAGCTGTACACGGCACATTAAAAATTTTGTAAAAATCTTTATGAAAATAAACAAATTCGGTTTCCGAACGTCAGCAAAATACATTATTTTTATTATTTCTGTTCTAATTCATCATTTGCTAGAAAACGCCTGTTCCTTTGACCTAAAACTCACAGGCGTAGAGTATTGTTTTCCAGTAAAATACTGGATAATTATTGTATTATTTTGTAGATTTTACGGACGTTTCTATAAAAAAAAATACATATGGCAGATAATTCCAGTAAGAAAACAGAATAATCTCAAAATTGTTATCAGACTATTTTATGTTGGAACGCCTGTTACGTATTTCCAGTGTGTATGCATGAAAATCAGGATAGAGAATGGTTTTTATATGACAATGTACCAAGCTAGGCGGGAGCAACGCATGTTGTCCAGAACTATTTATTTGTAACGCGTGTTACATAGTTCAGGTGCCTATGAAAATAAAGAGCAACGAGTGTTGTCTTGGAACTATTTATATTATAACGCGTGTTATATAGTTCAGGTACCTATCAAATAAAGAGCAATGCATGTTGTCTAAGCACTATTTTAAATTCAGTCATGTAGGTCAATATATATCTGGTCCAATATTGAGAATTTTTATTTTGAAATAAAACGTATATTAAATTTCTACCTGAACTATTGGAATCGGGCGACTCTGAATCGTTCGATCTCAATTTGTCTAGTTTCTTTTTCAACTGTATGTATTTACGCTTTTTTCCTGAGTTAGGCGATACACTTTTCCTGAATTAGGCGATACACTTTTCCATTTTGACATTATTACCTTTCACTCACTAATATTTTACTTAAAACTATTCACTTTAAATAAGTAAAACCGAACAATAAATTAACGTTCACTCGATGAGCACGAAAAACGGAATGAAGTCTGGGTGCGATAAGGCCAGCCCAGTGTGATAAGTTTTTCTTTCTTTGAACGTTCGTGCTGATGAGTGAGTCAGACGGAAACTACAGGGTGTATATATATTTGTAATTATATCGAGGACAAGCGAAGGAAAATAAAACGTCAACATATCTTAGAAACTGAATTAAAGCTAAAAGTTTCATAAAGTTCTTAATAATTCTAATATTAACGCTAGCGGATTAATTTTTTCATAATATACTTACTTAAAGGGTTAAATAAATGCAAAAATAAATTATAAACTAAATATCACTATATATAAACTGGGAAACTGGGGAACAGTTATTTCATAATTTTTAGCGACCTTTATTTTTTTTTAAATTTTTTTGTAGAAAATAATTCTATTTTTGAGTACTAACATTTACGTAATTTGATTACCTAAATATCCTGGTGCAAATACTCTCCAGTCATGTTAATACTGTCACAGCAAAAACTAGACAACCGAAAACACGAATAAAAATAAAATAAAATGATATAAAAGCATCGACGTTCAACCGAACTGCTTTGTGAGCTTTAGCAGTAATGGATTACACCCTATCTAGATCGGCTTCATCGTTTTTTTCATGTAATTTCAAAGGTACTGGTTTTTTCACCTAACAATGCATAAACTAAATATATGAGGTACATGATGGGGTCGATGGAAAAAATAGAAATGAAAAGATTAGTGCGTAAAGGGAACATCGACGCAGTTGCAGAAAAAAGTAAAATTGCTCCTCATCAACGTAGTGCAATTAACTAAAGGAGACAAACCAACCAACAAAAATTTTTCACCTGTCTCTCATTTACTCTTCCATTCTATTCTATATGTTGCATTATAGTAGGAGTGCCAGCGACGCATTTACTTTATAGGCGAGGAACCGGTGACACTGAAAGCCCCGTCATAGCGGAATTGAAAATTTTTTATGTGAATTGATAGTTAAAAATTATAATAATAAGCTTGGTATTCGTAGATTTAAAAAGCCGAAAAAATGTTTTAAAAAATTAATTATTATAAAAATGCAATAATGTTTTACTGTCATCGCGGATATTGATTTGTAGTGTATTCGATAAAAAATTTCGTACTCTTTCAGAAAAACATTACGCAAACCACTTTAATTGGCCGGACGGGTCTGACATACCTATTTGAAGTATGTGAAAGGTGATAAAATTTCTCCATTAGCACGTGCAAACTTTTTTTTTATTTTTGTTCGTTTCGATGTGATCTTTAAAAATATCTTGGTACGCGGGCCCAAAAACTTCCGGAAGAATCCGGCATACCAGCTTTATTGCATGGTCTCGATTCACATCTGTTGCAAAAAGTAGTACGTTAAATAAATTTGTTTTGGAGTAAAAGCTTTTATAGAATAAAATGTCTTATTCCTTTCTTAGATTTAAAATTATATGAGGATAAAAATGATCAAAGGAATTATAGGAAAATTTTTATTTCAGATGATTCAAACAATAAAATAAAGTTGATATAATTAGCAAGAGTTTAAGTCCAAGCATAGTATATTTATTATTAATCAACAGAGTCAATATCATCAATATTATAACGTCTTTCATCCTCTGATTCTTCACTTTTATCTTCATTTTGTTGACACTAAGAATTTCTTCAACTTTTGAAGGTGATGCTGGGCCTTTATACTACAAGTTCAAGTTTATTGTCTTCATTTAATTGCCATCCACATTCGGTTGACTCATATAATATACAAATCGGGTCAGTAGCATTTTGCCACATTGTATTTAAAATATGGTGCGTAAAATTTTTTGCGATAAAGTTTTCCAGCATGGAGGAATATTACTGGAATTGAAGTTTATCAGTCTTTGTAAAATTCTTCTTTGTCACTTGTGCTCGCGAAAAATTTTAAAAATAATTCAAATCTTGCACCATTAACATCATTTTTGTCTATGCTGTACATTTCATTTGTTAATCTGTGTATAAGATCTGTTGTTTCTTCATTATCGATGTCTTCCGGATCAGTCAAATGCTCGAACATATGTTGATATTCTTCATTTTGTATCAAAAGGTTGAATGGTTTGATTTTTCCTTTGCGGACGAAAGCTGCTGTGTAATTACAACTTGTAAAGGCATGAAAGCCCGTCAGAGGTCGATAAAGTGAAGAATCAGTGGATGAAAGACGTTATAATATTGATGATGTTGACTCTGATGATTATATACTATGCTTGGGCATAAACTCTTGTTAATTATATCAACTTTATGTTATTGTTTGAATCATCTAAAATAAAAATGTTCCTATTATTCCTTTGATTATATTTATCCTCATATAATTTTAAATCTAAGAAAGGAATAAGACATTTTATTCTATAAACATTTTTACTCCAAAACAAATTTATTTAACGTACTACTTTTTGTAATAGATGTGAATCGAGACCATGCAATATGCCAGATACTTCCGGAAGTTTTTTAATTGTTTTTAACATTTTTTCGGCTTTTTAAATTTAAGCATATCAAGCTTATTTTATTCGTATAATTTTTAACTATCAATTCACATAAAAAATTTTCCATTCCGCTATGACGGGGCTTTCAGTGTCATCGGCTCCGAGACTATTAGTCATTTCAGCAGTCATAAGAATGAGAGGGCAGACCCTTCCTAACAACTGTCAAAGGGAGTAAAAAAAATGATGAAAATAAAATATTTCAGCAACTGACTTTTCAATTTAAAAAGATTTCATATAAATAAAAAGTATTGTCAGACAAAATTCTCCACTCTAAATTATTGCAAGACGACCATTAAGTTGCATAAAAATTGTTGCATTTTAGTAGTTACATTAGCAGAGCTGCATTTTTAATATGTTTAAAAATACATTTAAAGGATGAATTAGTTCAAACGTGACAAAAATTTCGACTCGAACACTCGACAGATCACAAATAAAAGTTCTTGCGTTAATGTGGACACACCGAACAAAACCACCAAATCTTTTCCAGGTACTAGTTAGATACGTAGCTTTCAATTTTTATGGACTTCAAAAATATTCGGCATTACTGGGCTTAAATTCATTTACTAATTACCATTAGAAGATTTGTCTTTATCAATTGACAAGTTGATTTTTCTTCGATTCCACCATCAAGAGCTTGCTTTATCGAACACATTAAAGGGAGTGTTTACCAAACGCATATTTGGCGATTATCCGACGAAGTTATTCACAATACTGAAAAGCCTTGGAATGATTATGGATGGCAAGAAAATGGAGAACCTCTTTGGTGTTCAAGAGATAAAATACTGCCTCAATCGCTTCCTGAAATTCTCCAAATCAAATCATAATAGACCAAAGTGAGGATGATAACGATATCATAAATGAAAATGAAGCAATTGAGGACGAAGACTTGAAAGAAATATTCGATGTATCGAGACACAGCATTAGTGAATCTCAAACCGAATGAGGTGTTACGTACGTTTTATATTGATTTATATATTTTATTTTAAGAGCTGAATCATTTATCTGTAAAATGGTAACTTCTATCCAAATATTGTACAGGAACAAACTTGTAGAAAATTTTATGCACTTTATTTTTTGTGCAGAAAGTTTTTCTCCATCTTTTTGAGTTTTTGTGTTAAATGACAAAAACGGGGGAAAGTGAAGCCAATTTTTTTTTTGGGGGACATGTCCAAAATTGTTCTTTAGGCTTTAATCTTTATGAAAAACATTGTCCCCAAGGCTCAGGGGGGTGCACGGACAGTTAGGATGGGCTCCCGTAGTAATAAGGGAGAATAAAATTATTTTTTTGTGTGTATGTGTGCCTGTGTAATTAAGCAAATAGCATGTTTTAACATGTTCCTTGCCTCGGAGATGACAGCAAAATGTATTATTTTTTGTACTTAACCTGCCAGGAAAAGATGTTCGAAATTATTGTTAATTGATTGTCTTTATTAACCAACCCAATCTCTGTTCCAAGTTTTGATTTTATCACAAAGTGCATGAAGCTTTAAGCTGGTAATATCTTCACTATAGACGACCAGAATGAAACATTTATACTCACATTTTTGAATCTAAAGGTAAAATATCACATCAACTTTTGTATGCGAAGTTTGTGGATTACGAAATAAACATAATCATAAATCTTGTTGGTTTAGTGGCGTATCGTCGCAAAGTTTCGACAACAAAGCCGAGCGATTACGACTCTAATCTGAAAATCCCGATTTTGAAACTTGGATGAAATATTAAACTTTACATCGCTCTGAATTTGTTACATTTATCGGTTACCTATGGGAAAATTGTTTAGTATAATACAGGGAGGGCGATAGTTGCCCGAATAACAAACAATTGATAAAAGAATAACATAAGGTTTAAAAGTAACATGAAGTATATTTTCAATTGAAAAGAGCTCAAAGCTCAAATTCACCAAGTGCGATGGTAAATTAGACATTGCTACGTAGACAATGCTTACAAAAAATTTTGCCGCCTCGCTAAAAATTATGAAATTAAATTTGATCGTCTAAAATGCGCCAAAACTTTTTTGACAACTTTTTGCGAATGAAAAAATGTAAATTAAATTTGAATAATAATTACAATAACAATAAGAGGTATTGTATATTTTTAGCAATTTCATCAATAAATTGTTTTTATTTTTTAAAAAGGTTCCAAAATTAAACGCAAGGCATACTATTTTACTATATATTATACTATAATACATTTTATATACGATTAACAAATAATATAAACATTAAAAGGGTGATTTTTTTGTATAAAATGCCATCAATTAATCTCGCAGAATATTATGATGAGGGAATTCAGATCATTATACCCCTTCGACCAATCAGAAAATTATGCACGAATAAGTCTATCAGTGCACAATAAAAATGCCAGAGACCGGTAACTATGAAAAAAAAAAATAAACAGACGTCATAAACAATCAAAATAAAAACGGATTTTGTGGAATTGTATTTGATTGTGTTAGTTTTGTGGTTGAAAGAATGGAAAGTGATTCAGAAGATACTATCCCCTGTACTCCACCCGAAATTACTGAAAGAGTAGAAGTAACATCATCTAATTTACTACCACAGAAATCAAAAAGTTTTTATGATAAAGCGTACCAAACTTTCATGGACTGGCGCATTCAGAAAAAAACTAACTCGCTTTCCGAAAATGTATTATTAGCCTGTTTTGCTGATTTAGCTGACAGATAGAAATCTTCATTATGGTCATTTTAATCCATGCTAAAAGCAGTTTTGAAAATAAAACACAACATAGATTTGGAAAAGTATGGAAAACTACGTTCTTTTCTGAAAAGAAAATTTAAGGGATATGAAGCGAAAAAGGCCAAAACTTTGACACCAGAAGAAATTAATAAATTTATAAAAGAAGCACCTGATAGAGGTGCTTCTTTTGCATAAGGTAAGATACTAAATGTCTCAAATCTAACATATTAATTATTTATTTAAGGTCGTATTAATCGTGGGAATTATGGGTACATGTCGCTCTAATGAGCTCTACGAAATGAAAACTGAAGACGTGAAAGATCTGAGTACATTATTAATAACTGTACCTAAAACGAAAATCAAAGTGGTAAGAAGTTTTGTCATTACTGGTCAATTTTATGGGATTGTAAAAAAGTACATGGATCTTCGGTCGTCGCACGTGATAAAAAGCACCAAAGAGGTAAATGCACCATTCAACGAATTTGAAAATAGTTATTTATTACACTCAAAGAAATAGTATGGGTAAATTCAACAAAAAAAAATGGTTAACTAATAATATCGTTAATTATATTGATGGTATTTTTAAACAAGAAGTGATTGCTATTTTAATTAATAAAAAGTTGTCGTACAACAAAACAAACATTAACTTAAAAAATAGATGAATAAGGCTATTATTTTTTTCTTCTGACTATTATTTTGTTGAATTCTGTCAAACTAAACTAGATAATAGTATATTCTATTTTTAACTATTATCGAATTGTAATTCTAACCCAGTATTAGTTCGCTGTATTATTGTACTTGGTAGACAAACCAATATTATTGACGTCTTCTAGAAGTTCTAAAAGAATTACCATAAAATTTGCTTGCTTGCCACGTAGTCTATTACAGAAATTATTCCCAGATGACGCCACATACAAATCACTGACAATAATCAATCATGCATTATCTTATACTCTTATGAATTTATAGAAAATTAATAACATGATTGCAATATTCAAATTCTCTCAGGGATCATCGATACATTTGGATGGATCTTATAAACGATCTCTAATCTTTGGTTTGGGTGGTCTGATGTCTCAATACTGAGATTTTGGCTAACCAAAAAAAACTTCATCATACAATAAAGTGTAGATCAACCTAAAAATTAGTTGGTGAACAAAAAACAAAGTCGTTGAACTATTTAATTGTAGACCAAATTGAAAATGGTTAGTGAACATAAAAAAATATCATTGCATTATTTAATTTGTTACAAGAAGATATGATTATTAAACTACTATTTGTTTACGAAAACAAATAAAGTTGTATGACTATTCTTTTCTGATTGATTTAACTATGAAACTAGATAGGCGCGATTTCATATGCTCTTTTTGGTTGAATTTATCTATCATTTTCTTTGAGTGTAGGCTAGTGAGTTATGTTACATATAAGTCACGCAAGAAAAGTTTGGCCCGCAAGCCCGAAGGGCGAGTGGGCTAATTTTCGTAAGTGACTTATATATAATAACTCACGTTTCTAATAAAACATTTTATCCAACACTTTCATATAAATGCTTTTTCAGTGACAAACAATAAAATTATTAAAATGTTTTGTCATCGATTTCTTTAAAATATAAAATACAAGTAGCTTATTGCTAAGTAGATTCTGAATGGATGTGCCGAGAAAGCTGTGTTTGTAACCAGGGGTTTGTTTAATAAACATTCTGTAATTTGCATCAAAATGGAAATTTGTGAAAGATATAATATGGAAATTCCGACCGATATTTTGCAAGATGCCAAAGCTACAGCCAATTTAATTCCAGAAAAGTCCAAAGTAACCTATTTTAAAGAATATCTACAAAATTGGATGAAAATAAAATTATACAATAAAAATATTTTTAAGAAAAATCTTTTATTTGAAAAAACTGTAGGTACTAAAAAGTAAAAATATATATTTTTTTAAATTCATACACCTGGAAACCAAAAGCTTTGGGGACGGTCATATAGCGCTATTGCATAGTTACTTTGCTCAATTGACCGCCAGGTGTATAAATTTAAAAAAAAACTATTTTTACTTTTTAGTAGTTTTTTCAAATAAAAGCTTTTTCTTAAAAATATTTTTTTTTATATAATTTTATTTCTTACTTTTTAGTCTACTTATTTTACAGACAAACAGACAGACATAATTTGTCATCCTAGGGCGTCCGCCATATTGGATTTAGAATGACATCACATAGTTTATCGTATTTCACTCATCAAACCCTTTCATGTGATACCCATATCAAGGAGGTTGTATGACGTCACATGGTTTATCGTATTTTACTCGTCAAACCGTTTCATTTGATACCCATATCAGGGGGGTTGTGAAGTAAAAGATACTCTGCCATCTTAGGGCGTCCGCCATATTGAATTTAGAATAACGTCACATAGTTTATCGTATTTTACTCATCAAACCCCTTCATTTGATACCCATATCAAGGGGGTTGTGAAGACGTCCCATCTTCGGATGTCCGCCATATTGGATTTAGACCGATAATGGCTATACTATGTTGCATTGTCACCGGACTCATACACGGGTGCCAAATTTCAAAGCTCTAGCTTAATTAGAACTAGTGGAAATTCAGCTTGCAAGATTTGACCTAAACAAACAAACATACAAACATTGCAAGTTAAATAAAAGCTTTAAAAAAAAAGAGTTAGTGCTGTAAACGAAGTGCTTCTCGCTTACTTCCTATATTTAAGTAAAAAAATTGCATCTTCTTCGATGTGGACTAAATATTCTATGATAAAGTCGACTTTAAAGTATACAGGGACTTTGATATAACAAGATATGGAAAACTTGTGGCGTACTTAAAAAGCCGATCAAGAAATTTCAAACCCAAAAAGGCCAAAATTTTGGAAAGAGCAGATATTGAACAAGAAGAAATCAAATTTCATAACTAGCAACACACTCAAATTGGCTCAAATTCTAACCATCTTTTAATAACAACAACCTCCCGGCTTAAAGCCGATATGGAGTGTTGTCCCATCAATTCTGACATGGCGCTTCGTAAATTCTGTTTATATATTTTCCCCCGTAGGGGCTACAAAAGCATCATAGAAGCGTCAACATTCACCAATCAAAATCTCTTATACCTTATATGGTAATATACTACCATATAAGGTATAAGAGATTAAGAGGATTAAGAGATTTTGATTGGTGAATGTTGACGCTTCTATGATGCTTTTGTAATCCATACGGGGGAAAATATATAAACAGAATTTAATGATCTTAGCGACCGCGGGCTCCCTTCCCATCGCAGTAGGAGGTAAACAAATCCCGCATTGACCCACAGAGTCTAATATCTATAGTCGGTTTCACCAAACGTGCATACTACACGCTTATAGTCGGTTTCAAGAAAATTGCACGTTACACCTTCAATTGACATGGCGCCTTGATACCCTGGATGCTTAGCTGAGCGAGTGTTTGAGTAGATCTTAATGAAAACAAACAATAAATAAATTTGATTTCACAGACAAAATGTCTGTACATTTTAAACTAAGATTCCGTCAGCTTGAGGACTTTTATTATCACTACACCACTAATGTTGACTATTACTCCAGGCATTAGAGACCATATAGGGCCCTTACCTGGAAAAATTAATGGTAGTCCTGGAGATAGGCTTACATTACGTTTTTTTGGAGCTCTGAAGCCACCAAAAATTCCCTCCAGAACCCCCTCAAATTTAGAAAAAAAATTTAAAAATGTTTTCTTATTTTTATCTTTTTTTTTCTTCGTTTTAGGAAAAAGATACCTAGAAATTCGGAAAGTAGACAAAATTTGCAACAAAAAAAGGTCATTTGACGTTTTAACGTTGAACGAACGGGGAAGCTAGTACGCCTCGAAACATGAACCTCGGCACTGCGGGACTGCATGCACTAAGTTCAGTCAAAGATAAAGATTGCATGTTTGTTGAGGGTTTCTGAAATAATAATGCCATCACCATACTTAGCGACAAGTTGGGCCTTGATTGTTTTAATGTGAGGTTTATAGTCACTTTTAATTTGATCTACAAGTTGTTTAAACGAAAATTGACACTCGTGCTCATTTTCTTCGAGAAAAGAAAATACGTACTTCATGGCAGCTTGTACTTTAAATCCAAAAGCCCCACACTTCACAGGTGTGAGGGTTTTAGAATTAGAGAAATCTTTTTCATGCAGGACAAATAATACCGAGCTTCTTCTGCGACTAAATCGCATTCCACAGGAGTCAAGCGACGCACAATTTTATCACCCCAATCTACTTTCCGATTTTTCGCGTACTAGCTCGAGAAGCGTGGCAGGAAAGCGAGGTACCCCAAGCAGGTCGAAAGACGAGAGAGCAACTGTAGAGTTGCCGTATGATACCTATACTGCCCTCCTAAGCCAAAAAGACGTATCTCAAGGTTTCACTGTTTTGAGATATAAGGCAAGTTTTGAATTTGTATTAATTAGGTTACTAGTTTTTTTTTACAATGAGATACGTCTAATTGGCTAAATCGCTTAGGTTTTCTCATATTTTTTCAGATACGTCAAATTTTGTTAGCACTTTAAAAATACTTAACGATTGAAATACGTTTATTTCGCTATGGAAATATATAGAAAATAGCTCCAGCTATCCTAAGGTATAAAAATATGCATTTCTGCCAAAACTTGAGATACGTCTTTTTGGCTTAGGACGGCAGTATAGTCCAGTCAGTGAATGGTTTCTAGAGGGAAATGCTGACATCATAATTTTTTACTAGAGGGGCTGTGTTTGGACTTAGTCCAGTGGAATTAGAAAATATGCATATTGTAATTCGTTTCAGGATGCCACGTGGATTAAACGATGGTTTTATTGATTGCGAACATGACCCTGAATGTGGTCCACTTTTTGACCGCCGGAACATTGTATATTTAACGATTTATTGTTGAAAAATTCAAAAAAATCGACTTTTTTAAAGAACTCAAAGATCTTTAACGATAGGTTTTTCAATTTGTAGATACTGTTAGAACTTTGGAAAACGGTTAATTGAGAGGTGTTTTGTTTAAAACTCTTGAAAATTTGTTTAAATAATTGCAAAAAACCGCGAAAATTATCGCAATTTGCAAACATTTTTCATTCTTTAACAAAAGCACTTTAGTGCTTGAAAATTTGACAAAATATGTCTTTTAATACCCCAAAGTTACCCCTAAAATTTCATCAAAAAATTTTGATCAGTTTAAGAGATATTCAATTTGTTTATTAAAAACATAAATAATGTAAAGTGAAAATTCACCCAGTTCCCGTTATCGTGGAGGGTTGATCCGGACATCATTTTTTTCGTTGAGACTTAGACTTTATGTTTTCATTAATGGTAAATCAAATTTGCATTATTTTCAACTTCAAAGTGGCGTTTGAAAAAGTGTCATATTTTGAGGTTAGATTTTTTGCTAATAACTTTTAAACAATTGAAGATTTTGCAATATCCTTCTCATATCTTTGTTGCTGGCGTTTTTTCACACATTTTCAAAAAAAAATGACTGTAGCCTTACTAGAAGCCGAGATGACTTTTTTTTTTTCAATAAATTCGTAATTTGTATATTAATAAACATTAACAGCTGAAACTTGGCGAACAACTAGTTTAATAGTCTATCTTTGTAATAGAGCTGAGTTTGGGGGAAAAAATTCAATTTGCAACGATAACAATTAATTTTAAATCGGCGTCAGAATAGGAGAGAGAAACATGAGTCATATCTGTAACACGTTCATAAAATGATCGAGACGAGTTCAAATCCGTCAAACAAAAATTTACCGTTTCTCCGATTTTGACTTTTTTTTTAATCTGCGATAGCGTGATGAAATAATAATATCTGTCAAGTCGATTTTTTCATGATTAAACAATAATTTGTTATAAACAATTATTTTTTGTTAAAAAATTTTTTACGAATTTATTAAAAAAAAAAACATCTCGGCTTCTAGTAAGGCTGCAGAGTAATTTTTTTTTTTAAATGTGTGAAAAGAACCCAGCAACAAAGATATGAGGACGATATTGCAAAATCTTCATTTGTTTAATAGTTATTAGCAAAAAACCAAACCTCAAAATGTGGCACTTTTTCAAACGCCATTTTGAAGTTGAAAATAATGCAAATTTGATTTACCATTAATGAAAACATAAAGTTTAAGTCTCAACGAAAAAAATGATGCCCGGATCAACCCTATACGATAATGGGAACTGGGTGAATTTGCAC
The DNA here is from genome assembly GCA_936432065.2 of Rutpela maculata. NCBI lineage: Eukaryota > Metazoa > Arthropoda > Insecta > Coleoptera > Cerambycidae > Rutpela > Rutpela maculata. Next base: position 212,871,745 of record OW386287.2, read on the forward strand.
TTTACATTATTTATGTTTTTAATAAACAAACTGAATATCTCTTAAACTAATTAAAATTTTTTGATGAAATATTAGGGGTAACTTTGGGGTAACAAAAGACATATTTTGACGAAATTTCAAGTACTAAAGTGTTTTTATTAAAAGATGAAAAATATTTGTAAATTACGAAAATTTTCGCGTTTTTTTGCAATTATTTAAATAAATTTTCAAGCGTTTTAAACAAACCACTTCTCAAATTAACCTTTTTCCAAAGTTCTAACAGTATCTACAAATTGAAAAACCTATCGTTAAAGGTCTTTGAGTTATCTTTAAAAAAGTCGATTTTTTGGAATTTTTCAACAATAAATTGTTAAGTAAACAATGTTCCGGAGGTCCAAAAGTGGATCAAATTCAGGGTCATGTTCGTAATCAATAAAACTATCGTTTAATCCACGTGGCATCCTGAAACGAATTACAATAAATTTCAGACTTTTTTTTACTAATTCTACTGGTCTAACTATTTAGGAGGTAAACATACCAAAAGTCCCCGAACGTAGGAGGTGGGGGGTGCAGGGGGGCACGAAGAAGGTCCTGGTTTTTGGTTTTTCGCTCATATCTCGAAAACGGTTAGCCCTAATCAAAAAGTGGCTATATGCAAAATTAAAGCTGCTAAATTTTCTATCATAATGTTTCTATTATTATACTCTTCGCAAAAACGAAGAGTATATTGTATTTGATCGGCACATTTCTAAAAGCGTAAATATCGCTCGTAGAGAAAAAAATTTCATATCATTGTGTTAGTAAACGAATTCTGAACAACTTTCAAAATGTCCGTCTGTCCGTCCGTCCGTCCGTCCGTCCGTCCGTCACGTTTCTTGTAAGCACGATAACTTAAGGAAGAAAAGTCCGATTGTATTGAAATTTAGAAAGTAAGTTAGTGTTAGCTAGAGGAAGGACCCTATTGTTTTTGAAGAAAATCGATCAGTAAATAAAAAAGTTATTAATTATTTAATTAAAAAAAAAATAATTCTCTTAATTTTTGTCGCTTGTGTACTAAAATGGAAATCTTGCAGATATTATTTCCATAATAATTTTTTTTTTGTTTATGAAGTTTACTAATATATATTTCATAGAAGTGAAATATGTATGAATGTCGAAAGATATATATCACAATTTTTCTAGCAATAGGTGGTGGCGCAGCGGCTAAAACTTTGCGGAATTGAATTGAATTGCAATCCAAAGGTCCCGTGTTCGAATCCCACAGGTTGGATATTTTTTTTCATTTTTTTTTTTATACAATTTTTTTTTCACAATAAAAATGGTATCACAAAATTTTGGATGTCCAAAAACTAACTTTATTTACAAGAAAACTGCGAAGAGTATTCTATAGAATGTGTAACAATTATATATAAAAAGCTCAGTAAATTGGCGAAGAGTAGTTTTTAGCTTGTTTTTTTCGTATCTGCTATGGTTCAGTAATGAACTGTATATCTTTTGACTGTATTCTAACTTTATTATAAATTTAATATAAATTGAAAATAAATTTTAATAATCATCGCAGAATTAAAGCTGACTAAATTTTCTACAATAATGTTTCTATTATTTTTTTTCGTATCTGCTATGGTTCAGTAATGAATTGTATATCTTTTGACTGTATTCTAACTTTATTATAAATTTATTATAAATTGAAAATAAATTTTAATAATCATCGTAGAAAAAAAGGCAAAAAGAAAAAAGAAAATGTTTTTTAACAGTCTAGGGTCAATTTAGAGTCGATTCGACCACAAGTGGAACCAACTCCACCCCCCTAATTAGGGTCATTTCAAGGTCAAATTATGAAAAAGCCGTGAAATAAACTCGAAAAGGCGAGTTTATTTTACATAGTGTAAGCCTATTTCCAGAACTACCATGAATTTTTCTAGGTAAAATTCTCTAATGCCTGGAGTATATCCCGATATGAAATATAGTGACCTTAACAATTTTAGACAAAGATTGCATAGTGGACATATAATGCTTTGGAAGGGATGTAAAACAGTCCGTTCATTGCCTATGTTGGGCAGGTTGGGGGTAACTCGACTTCTGGCGTCGGAGATATGCCTTGCCGCGAAAATAAGTCGAGGTTAAATAAATGAATTTTAAAAAATGTTGCATACTATATTAACGTACTATATATTTTCAATATGCTAATGTTTGTGGCCAAATCCTATCAACTTTAAACTTTATTCGAGTTAAATCTTTATTGCGTTAACTGTAACAATAAAATTCCTTTTCTTTCTTTTCGCGTCAGAGGCCTATTTTACATAACATAACTCTCTATATTGAAACCAGCCTGACCCCTCATCTCCAACCATTACCAGTTCGTTCGAAGTTGCAGTCGTTTAGGTGAAATCGACTATAAAATTTACAGTTGTGGCGTAATTGCAAATGTTTTACATGCATTCTAAGAGTCCCGAGGGGCAAATGGGAATCGTTTTAGGTTTCGGAAGTAGCCTTAAAATCGTTCGTGCTCTGTTTGATGTTAGGTATCTATTTTATTGCGAAATTCACACGCAACACAAAAGGTATTTGAAAAATAGTTTTTATTGTTTTTCCAAAAATATTGCAACATAATTACTGAAAAATGTTCTTTTGCGTATTTAGCAGATAACTTTTATAGACTCAATATCTAATATTTAAAATTAAATATGAAAAAATTAATTTTCAATATTTGCATGTGTATTGTGTAATATTGTGCGTGACATGTACGTTAGGATGAAATGAAAACGCATTCAAATACATTATTTTCTGTTCTGATAGTCCAAAAAGGATACCTTATGAGTCTCTCATGAACTCCTTAAAAGATTTTTTAAAGCAAAGTATTCCTTGAGGGGGCGCAGTCACTTTGAAATTTATTTTCATAATATGTAGTAATTCTTTTTATTTTTTTGAGAAATTTGCTTATTGCAATGAAAATCAATAGTAATAACCCAAAACTCACTACGGGGAGATGGCTTATATCGAGTCCCAACACCCAACCACCCAACCATGTTGGGATTTTACGACTTATAATCAATTTTCGAATCAAATTTAGGCATCTTATTGCGGGATGCTATCTGAGATCTAATAAAACCGTCGTTTCGATAAATTAAAAAAAAAATAAATAAAAAAAAAATAACAACAACAACGTCGCCATTTTGTTACTGTAATTAGCCAGTAATTAAAAAAAAGGAATTTCGAACACTGTTTCTCATTAATATATAGCATGACGTAGATGCTCAAATTTTTTGGTTTGTATACAGTACTTGCTTTAGAAAAAAATACAGTTTAAAACTATAAAGGTATTTTCGATAAAACGTAATGTTTTTTTTCCTTTTCCAAATATTTCAATAAATATTAGTTTTATTGAAAAAAGGGTAGAGACCAAAAATAAAGCTCATAAACTGATAATAAATTTCGCTTGTTTATTTATTTACATAGAGTTAATAGTTTCGGAGATATGAAAATTTACAAATGGCGTCCGAACGTTTATAAGACGAAAAATGCAATTTAAATCTCAGAAATTGTGACACCTACGTCACTCACGCATGCTAAGAAATGAAATTAAAGACAATTAATTGCGCTTTCAAATTATTTTTTACTCGTTCCTGTAGCATAAGAAATAAAGAAGTTATGACGGAAAAATGTGTGTATTTATAATTTTTTATATAAAAAGGTCGCCATTTTGCTACTCTAATTAGCCAGTAATTTTAAAAAATTATCTCAAATACAGTTTTTCATTAAGATGTAGCATTACCTAGATGCTCAAATTTTTTTGCTTATTTAAAGCACTTGCTTTAGAAAAAAATGCGTTTTAAATTTTAAAGGTAATTTCGAAACACTTGGATACCAAATAATTAATATCTAAATTATTAATCCTACATCAATTAACAAAAAATATAATTAATTCCCAGGTTGTACTTTCTGTAATTGGTCTGTAACATTTTTTTGGATAAAGTAATACTTTTCGAGATACTTGACGAAGGCCATTTGGAAATACCTTTTTTTTAAGCTAAAATCGCAATTTTGAAATCGTTATAACTTAAAAACTATCAATTTCTGTGAAAAATTGCATAGCACCTTTTCTTCTTAAAATCTGATGCTACTTCAGCTCCAATAAATATATAAATCTTTTTAAGTGCCACCCCCTGAGTGGGGGTAGCATCGACCCCCTATAAATTAGCAAGCCCCGCACAATATAGAAACTTTTCTGTGAAGTATTTACTATTATACTGCCAAAAATGAACGAAATCCGTTCAATATGACATTATTCCGAAGTTAAAACCTCTAGTTACTGTACTACGAACCTACAAACAGCAGCTGCAGTTTCTGTAACTAATTTTACTCCCCGTTCTACACTTTGCGTGTGGCACGGAAAACGTGGAAACTGCAAGGCCTCAATTTTTCCTGTGGAAATCATGTAGTTCTTCGTCAGCCAAGGTTGTAATGCCAGGTGGTTCTGTTACTACTATATCATGCCATTTTCAATCATATCTACGTAATCCTCACAACTAAAACTTAGCTGTGGTATTTTAAACAATCTTACGTTTTCTGATTTATTTTTCCTGGCCTTAATAATTCTGCGCATTCACGAATATGTTTTCGCTTATCAGTAATCATCGCCAATATATTTTCGGGATGTGCGAAGTATGCGTTTCTGTGTATGACAGGGTCTATAATTTTGCGTAGGTCTTCTGTAAGATAGCGGGAATTTTTAATCAATGTAAAGAGATGTCTTGTGCCGTCTTTACAGGATGGTTTGGCCTTAATCTCAAACCATGTCGGAGCATAAACTTTAACAATGTAGTCTGCTAATATTTGTAAGTTTTCGCTTGGATCCTCGGTAGCAACATATAAGCGTAGGATGCGGTTAGCAGCTGTTAACCAACGTGAATGTCCTAATTTCCCAGGATTTTTTAAGGCAAGACTTTCTGTACAATGACCACTTATCACTGCTTTACTTTCCAATAAATAGCATTGGTCTGTACTGAGATCGGATATTGCTTTCTATATCACTGGGATTTTGGGCGACTATTTCCTGATATTTCACAACTGGTCGTTATTCACATTCTAACATCATTTTGCCAATAGTTTCAGAGAAACATCGCGGTCCACTTGTATAGCCGTCCAAATTCTGTAACAAATGGCGCAATGGCAACTCATTTGCATGCAAGTGACACACTAGCCATTGCAATGGCCTATTCAGGGAAGTTTCAATAATTTTAATTACACCACCTTTTAAACCAGTGTTCACCTGTTCCATCACATCCAATCGCCAAAGTACTGTCCAATCTTATATTATTGTCTTGCAAAAATTTTAAAATTGCCTGAGAAATATTAAGTGCTGAACCAGTTTCTGGAGACACATAGCCAAAATAAACAGACCCTGGCTCTGAAATAAGTGTAACGTGCTCCTCTTTTATAGTTGCATGAATTACTGTCAATGTCCTTGATGTCTTCGTAGTGTACGATAGACGCTGGATACAAGTAAATACTAAATTAGAATAAAAATTCTTTTAGCTAATGGCGTTTCATATTGAAGAATTTTAGAAAATTTCAAAACCCCTGCGACCCCTCAAAGACTTTTTGGAAATTAACCATTTTTTTTTTGTTAATAAGGCTAACTAGAGAAACACTTTTTTGGCTATCAGAACTAATCACCCTAATGTACGTTTAACAATTTCTTTTTACAGGCTTTTATTTAACTTGCTTTGTATGTTTGTCCGTATGTTTAGTTCAAATATTGCAAGTCAATTTTGAACCACTTAACGACGTCCAATTGAGCTAAAATTTTGCATACACGTGTAGTTCTTGTGACAATACAATAATATGGAAAAAGGATGTTTTTAAGTTTTAACACTATAATTTGACCGCATAGTGTATTCACTTAGACGTTGTATTCTAAGAAATGGCAAAGGATATGGTATTATTTTAAGTAAGATGATGCAATTAATACACAGAGTGCATCACGCTTAGTGACATATCAGATGTTTCAGAAAAACTACAAACAATTTGAAGCTGAAAATTTAGGAAGGGCTCTATTTAATAAAAAATAACGTCACAACCGGAAGCTGATATCAACTTTCTTATTTTAAATAGCGTGTCTTATTTTTTATGCCGGATTTTATTTCTATTCATTAAATTCATTCATTATTTAAAGTCATTTAGAAAAATGGTTAAATTAACATCAATATCGACTAGCGTGCCATGGAGAACACAGTAATTTACAATAATTTTGTAAACGAATCACAGTGGATTGATTGGTAGAGTTGGTAAAATTATGCATGCCTCTGTTTTCAAGATATAGATATAACTTGTGTTTTTAAAATGGAACACCCACAACTTAAATTAGCTATCCAACGATATACCATAATATGTCATATTTATCTCTATAGAACGTACTCTTCGCCTGTTCAACTTTTTATATAATTGTTACACATTCTATAGGATCCTCTTCGCAGTTTTTTGTAATGTTAGTTTTATAGTACGAACATAGTTGGTAAAATACTCAGTGTAAAATAAAGTAAAAATTAAAAAAAAACTATACCAAACCCCATTTTGGTTTGGAACCCGGGACCCTTGGATTCGAGTCAAAAGCGTAAGAACTACAAAACCACCTTACGCGTAAAAAAATGTAAATTTTTACATTATAAGACACGAGCTAAAATCATATTTTCACGGTTGTATGTTACATTATGAAATGTATATTTGTAAAATATATAAATATTTAGATTTCTATTCAATTACAAAAACATAAAAATCAAAAATTTTTTTTCAAATTTAAATCATTAATAACATTTTTATTTATTGATCGACTTTGTCAAAAAAACTCTTCGTTTTCGTATTTGCGAAGAGGATAATAATCGGCTTTAGCAGTAAATTCAATAACACCTGATAAATCAAAAAGCAGGTATGAAGAAGTATATAAGAAATTAGAAAATTGGTGTCAACAAATAGGTTCAATAATCAGTTATGTAAATTTTTTTTTACATAACTAGTTATGTAATGAAAATGACAGTTATGAAAAATGTGACGTTTGGTAACGTCAAAAATGCATTTAAAATTTGACTTTTCATAACGGGGTTAGATAAATAGTTATTTACGTAACCAGTTATGAAAATAGTAATTTTACATGACAAATGTAATATTTGCCAAAACGAGCGAGTTTTGCAAATTACATGAGTCAAGTAAAATAACTGTTTTCATAACATATTAAATGTAGTGTACTACTACTCATTGGTGTATGTGATTTCTTATAATAAAAACATTCGAGCTGTTATGATATAACTGCTGACTCAGGACAAGGATTAGGACCAGGCAGTCAGTCTTTATATGATAGCAGAGTGAAGTACAACAGTAAAGAGTGTGTTTTATTTAAACAAATTTAAGTGATTGTTCAGTGGCGACGAGGATTAACCATATAAATAAAAGCGAGTGCGCCTTAATTCTTTAATGTGTAAATCCAATGAAAAATAAGAAGGAACAGAACATAAACTTTGTAAGGAAAACAAATATACATTGGGTACTAGGAAAACGGGCCTAGCACTATTATATAGCAATGTTTATAATATAATTAAGAAAACCAATTAAAACAACCCTTATCATAGGGAGATTTACAAGCATTTAGGAGGAAATAGAAATAATATTTGTCCGAATCATTTATGTTTTGAATCACTAGTATACCATAAAGTTCTTTAATTATTATTTGTCTTTGAGAATCAAAAAATTGTTGGTGTTGGCGTTATTATTATTAAAAGAGCGTACAGTAATTAACACAAAAAAGTGAATTTCATAAAATGTATTAAACGCAGTCGCAAAACAAGGGACTCAGGTCCAAAACAAGGGACTCAGGTCCAAAACAAGGGACTCAGGTCCAAAACAAGGGACTCAGGTCCAAAACAAGGGACTCAGGTCCAAACAAGGGACTCAGGTCCAAAACAAGGGACTCAGGTCCAAAACAAGGGACTCAGGTCCAAAACAAGGGACTCAGGTCCAAACAAGGGACTCAGGTCTAAAACGAGGGACTCAGGTCCAAACCAAGGGACTCAGGTCCAAACCAAGGGACTCAGGTCCAAACCAAGGGACTCAGGTCCAAAACAAGGGACTCAGGTCCAAAACAAGGGACTCAGGTCCAAACCAATGGACTCAGGTCCAAACCAAGGGACTCAGGTCCAAAAACAAGGGACTTAGGTCCAAAACACTAAGAAAGAAAGCCTCACGGAATCTGTTCGAATCGAACACGAGGGACAATGGGTCCAGAAAAAATGCTACAACGAATGAACATACGCGGGGAATACGAATTGGTACGTGGTCATTCAGCGTTGGAAATAATAATAATAACTAATAAATAAGTATGCCGCTTGCGAAGTCTGAAAATTAATAATAGTGATAATAATAATGGGATGGGTTTGATGATTTCCAGTTTCAGCTAAGAAAGCGTGTCGCATAAATCTAAAATTCTTAATAATAATATTAATAATAATTCTTATATCCCAATCATAGATACAATTAAGTAATAATCATATAAGTGGCTATAAGGAGTGCATCACAAATACATACCATAATAAATCGTCTAAACATTACATTAGTATAACAAAATGTAAAATATAAAATCAAATTACACGTAAAAAAAAATTGCATAAAGGAGCACACAACACATACAGTATAACAAACTACAAATAATATAACACGTAAAAATAGTAAGACTAAATGAAATTTATTGATACTTTTCCCTTAACAAATTCTTTATCGTCCTTTTAAAAATAAATGACTTGGAATTTTTTATATCAGTAGATAAATGATTATACATTTTACATTCATTATAAAAGACACTTTTTGATACATGTGCTGGTGAGAAATTAATCTTTAAATCTTAAATCCAATAATAACAATAATAATAATAATCATAATAATAATAATGTAATGATGATGATAATATTGGTGATAATAGCAACTAGACTGGCTAAGCCGAGGAACTAAATTTTAGTATCGTATACAGGATGAGACGAATAAATATGAGCTCCAAATGGTTGGGTGGAACAGCATTGGAACATTTCGATTGCGAAGGAGATGTCTGCTCAGAATGCTTGCGATAGGCAAAATCAAAAAAGGCATTCAACGTACGCGTGCAAATGAACACGATGCTTTTTAAGTTGATAGAGCAATCGCGCACTTGAAAATCACCGCAAAACATTTCCGACTTTTTGACAGAAGGGTCACTTAAGTTTAAATACTCTGTGTATTATTTTTCTAGGGTATGGGACTGAACCACTCGCATTTCGTTGAATGAATTAAATTCGAAAAAAAAAATATGTTTTCGTTTATTTTGTAACATAAGAAAACTTAAAATATTTTATTAATCACAGTAGTTAATTACACTTGTTAATTAAATACATATCTGTGTAAATTTGCCGTTTAGTAGTCCGAGGTTTGTTTGTAAACAGATTTGATGATTCGGAGCGAACTGTTTTACAACTGTGTCAGGTGTTTATATTAAAGGTTATTAGTTCTCTAATATTCACGACATGCATCCGAATAGACCAGAAAAGATCTCGGTGTGAAACGATTCGAACGGAAGCATGGACGGAGAACGAAAATATTTCTGATTTACTTTAAAATTGAAAATAAAATATTTAATGAATTTTGTGACTGTTAATATTTTGAGAATTGACTGTATTAATTATCTACTAAATTTTCATTTTTAAATTATTCACAAATAAACAATTTTCAAAAGGTCCTTTGACACAAACAGCGAGTATTGAGGACCGGTAAAAAAAAAAGGTACGAGCAGGAAATATATTTCAGTATTCCAGGAGCGTACGTAGAGGCAACAGCTGAAATAGATGTATATCAAGCTACAACTCACTATTCACCGAAGGTTTGGGGTCGACGTGGAAGCCACAAACATTCTTCTTCAAGTGAAAAGTGTCCGGCCTTAAATCAGACATGCAATAACTGTGGATCCCAAGGAAATTTCAGGTTTCAATATAAGACACATACAGAAAGAAAAAAACGTGTGAGAAATAGTCAACCATATGTAGAGCCTCCTAGAAAATTCAAGAAGGAGAAAGTGGCGAATGTGCATTCCATACAAGAAGACACCGATGAAGAAGAAAGACACTAAATCTTCCACATCGATAATAACGAAACAATAACCTACAGTTTAGGAGGAGTTGAGATAGACATTCCCATTTATTCAGGTAGCAAGACCCAAGTAACAATCTTAATTTTAACATACTCTATAAGATATTCTAAAAGCTTATTTCTGAGACTACTTATAAACGTAAATGGTCTGGAAAGACTCTAAAAAACTGACTTAAAACCCTTATACGGGTATAGGGGTCCACCTAGAGAAAGGACCACATATTTTCATTTAAAACTACTTTTAAAGCTTTCAGGTTTTAATGAATCATCTAAATCTCTGCTCGTAGAATATCTGAAGGGTGTTATAAAACCATACTTGGTTTAGAATAATTGCTTATTAAAGTTTAAAATGCACACACAAATGCTTGAGAGAATGTTTTGTATTTAATAAAGTAAATATAAAAGAAAATATATGGGACGCCATGCATAGTTAGAAAATGAACATATCGCAAGTACTGAAAAAAAATTACTTATAAATGAAGTATTGAGAGCCCTCATAGTGGGCTAAAATTTTCAACGAAGCTAAGTTTACTGTAAAATCTAGTTAGACAGTTCTTACAAAATTCTGGCGCCCTCCAAAAACGCAAATTTAAATAACTATATGGATAAATTATTTTCTAAAAAACATTTCTCTTACAAAAAAAATTACATTTCTTTGTTCAATCTGGAACCTTCCCAGTGTGGCTGACCGTTGTGCATTTCTTGACCTTTGGAAGTGGTGGCAGCTGTGTGCATCGACCATATTAGTTGTGAATAATTCTACTTCAAACGTGTCTTGTCTTAAAATGCCTACAAAATAACCAATTGCTCTTTAAATACGCTGATTTATTCTTGTAGAAGTATGTATTAAGTCCCATCGGTCTTAATATAGTTATTTCTTAAAACTTGTAGGCTATTTTAAAACCTATGCTAAACTGAGAAGTTAACACATCCGCTTTAAGACATATACGTTGTATGGCTCCTTGTATAACCCAACCAAAAAATTCAGATTGATTTTAGTACTTTGTCATTTGTGGAAAAAGTGAGTGGTAGAGCCGCTTGCTATTATTATAAATTACCAAGAGCAGGTATAGTAGCGCAGCGGGCTAAGGCGTATTAGGGCGAGCATGCTTGGTCACACTCCCTATTGTGAACTGGGTTTGATCTTCATCTCCGACACTAGCAATGTCTGCTGGTAATGGATATTGTCTGAACTTCTTCAAAAGAAAAAAGGGAAAGATTACGGCGACAGGAAGCGAAGATCAGAAGAAACCTCATCAGAACCAAGGTGTACGTGAGTGTAAAGGAAAACACAACTTGCTTCAACTTTAATCAAAGTACACAAGTAATGAGTAAGGATAGAATAGACATACAAATTAAATATGATGAAACATGCCAAAACTACAGAAGGAACATCGTGCATCTAAAGAAGATCGTGGGAGAATGGGCAGTGTATGTTTCAAAATAAGTACATGTGATCGACAAAAAAAAAGAGTCAGATAATTACTGATATTTCGTAAGCCTAATTTACTTTAGTATCGTCGTGTGACATGCGTTGTATGCTACTTTACTATATTGTTATATATATGTTACAGTAACAGATGAGTTGATCCAAGGCAAGTCCATGTCCACGTGACTGACAAAGGATCAGAGGCCGTAGACTGGTATTCTTCAAATTTGCACCTTCCTTTGGTTATGACTTTTATATTAATATATTTTGCTATATCATATTCTTATATTGTTCTATTATTATATAGTTAAGTAGGTATATTGTTATATTTGGTGCACCGCCATAACTCACATTGTGGACATTATTGTTAATTTCATTAACACTGTTGTAAAAGAAAAAGTGGATGTAGTGTACTACTACTCATTGGTGTATGTGATTTCTTATAATAAAAACATTCGAGCTGTTATGATATAACTGCTGACTCAGGACAAGGATTAGGACCAGGCAGTCAGTCTCTATATGATAGCAGAGTGAAGTACAACAGTAAAGAGTGTGTTTTATTTAAACAAATTTAAGTGATTGTTCATTAAATACAAAATTTTATCTAATCCCACTCTAAATTAGAAAAAATAATTACAATTTATTTTGAGTACTATTTTGCGGTTCCCATCATAGCTTCGCTTGCAGCCGTACAAATAAATTCTGTGTTTATCGCTTTACCTGAGCGTTAGTACGGATTGACATTTGTATAATAGTATATTACGTAATGAGTGTTGTAAGAAGCATATTACGTAATATTCACTTCATCTCATAATATTGCGTAATTGCTTTACAACTCGAATTATGTACTATACCTACGATCATATTTATTTATTTATTTAGTAAAAGTATTTAGATTTAGTTCACTAGTCAAAAATATTCAACAAATATTATGTCACTTTTGACAGCATTTTAAAACTACGTAGGCGCATTTATTTTTTTAAACCCCGCGTCAGCGATATAAGCCACCCATAATTGCGTGTCCCGTGCGTTTTTTTACCGTGCGATTTGTTTACAGTGCGTTTTGTTTACAATATGTAAAATTCAACTTACATGGATAGAGTGTTTTTTACTATTCACAGTAGTGATCGTAGGTAAATTTTTTTTACATAACTAGTTATGTAATGAAACTGACAGTTATGAAAAATGGGACGTTTCGTAACGTCAAAAATGCATTTAAAATTTGACTTTTCATAACGGGGTTAGATAAAGTATAGTATATAATTCGAATTGTAAAGCAATCACGTAATATGCTTCTTACAACACTCATTACGTAATATACTATTACCAAAAATAGGAAAAACTAAACTTCAATAAATGTTCGAATTGTCTTCCAGTGCATACTCATCGCATTTTTTTTTTATCGCCTTATTATACTCTTCGCAAAAACGAAGAGTATATTGTATTTGATCGGCATATTTCTAAATCAGTAAATATCGCTCGTAGAGAAAAATTTTTTATATCGTTATGTTAGTGAACGAATTCTGAACAACTTTCAAAATGTCCGTCTGTCCGTCTGTCCGTCCGTCTGTCCGTCTGTCCGTCCGTCTGTCCGTCCGTCACGTTTCTTGTAAGCACGATAACTCAAGAAAGAATAATCAGATTGTATTGAAATTTGGAGAGTAACTTAGTGTTAGCTAGAGGAAGAACCCTATTGTTTTTCAACCAAATATATTGGTAAATAAAAAAGTTATTAGTAATTTAAAATTTAAAAAAATATTTTTTACATTTTTTTTTTTATAGTTTGTAATAAATAGAAACCTTGCGAAATGTTATTTCCTATCACTATTGTTTTTTTAATATATTTTACTAATGTATGTTTCCTAATAATCACAATAAATTTTCTTGTGGTATATATTACACTCATTAACAATTTTAGTAATAAGAAATGGTGGTGTAGCGGCAAGAGTTTCGTCTCGCAATCCAAGGGTCCCGGGTTCGATCCCTCACATCGGGATTTTTTTTTCATATATTTTTTTTTTCACAACAAAGTTGGTATCACAAAATTTAGAATGTCCAAAAACTAACATTATTTACAAGAAAAATGCGAAGAGTATCCTATAGAATGTGTAACAATTATATAAAAAGCTCAGTAAATCGGCGAAGAGTATAATGCTTCCTCTAGTTTATATTTATGTCCTGGCGGAGTTTAGCCGTAGGCTATTCTACCACTCAACCAGGACGGACATACACACATAGACAACATCACAACACCCATTCCCTGCGACATTGCCATCTGCCGCAGCTGAGACTCGAACTCAGGAGAGGAGAGCGACTAGACCGTGTTGTCTCTCACACAACCGCAGTCTAGCCCACTGCTACCATCTCGGCAACACGTGAAAAACGCCACTACACATCCACACCCTAGCCAGGATTCGAACCCGGGACCCCGTGTCGCAAGCCTAACACCTCAAGCACTGCACCACCGAGTCGGCTAGACTTTTCTAATATTAATTGAGAAGGCCATAGTAAAAAAAAGAAATCGAAATAATCGTAAATGTCAAAAACGAATTCGTGAGTTAATTGTCAATGAGCATTGTTAAAAATGGTTCAATTTAGTAATAGTGAAAACTATGATATGATTAAGTGTTTTATAGAATGCGGAAAAAATTTAAATTTAGCTATATCGTCTCACGAAATACAGGAAAATATAGGAATACCAAAAACAACTGCATTGCGTTGCTTAAAAAAAAGTAAACTCAAACCCTACAAAATTAGGATTAGTCACCATCTAAACCCAAACGATTTTCAAAGGCGCACAGTGGGAAATTTTTCAATTTTTTTAGACAAAAATCCGTCTACAATGCAATACAACGGATTTGAAAAAAAAATTTTTTAAACAATTGTTAGGTATCACCCGATGTTTGAGCACTGCCCAAATTTTAAAAACGTTCAACATAACCTCAAAAAATCCTATAAATATATGAAATTCGTGTATTTTACTCAAGTAAAATTGCGAATTTCTGTTTTTTAAAAGTTTTACTCAGAAAATATCCTTTACTACATGCTTTTTGAGTCGCTGATTAAGACCATAACCATAAATTGATATAACACCTTTAAAATACCGAAAAACACCCCCAATAGGGATTTTTTCGAAATATTCTTATTAAAAATGTAAAATAGTCTAGTAAAGTGTATTTTTTATATGATAAATATAAAACGTTAGTTATTCAAATAATAATTCAGTAAACATTTACCCTAAGGGTTAATCAGAGAGGTTGAAACAACCCCCGTTTCGACAAAAATTATAGTTACAATGGTTATTTTTTAGTTTTTGCTTCAAAATAGGGTAAGAGAGTACATTGTGACTTTGAGAGTGTATCTCAACCCCCTTTAAGGGTGAAAACCACCCTTAAATGGCTGTAGAATTTGAAAATAGAAATTTTTTGAAATTTTAGAATCACGTCTTCTTCGATATTTTCACTAAAATCAATCTCAGAACCTTGTTTGATAAATAAAAATTATTTTAAAAGTTAAATTAATCATTTCTTATATACTTTGACAATGTGAATAAACAACAATTTTTTGCCTAATTGTATATTTAAAGCAGATAATTTCCCAGATTTATAGCTCTTGTTTAAATTTAAATATTCCCCATTTTTGTTAGCCTTTTTTTTAGCTAAGTCTCCTTTTTTTGTAAATATTCCTGAATTTTCTTATTATATCTTTTTTAAATGAAGGTATACATTTTTTTTTAAATTAAAGGTTTTACTTAAGAACACCTTGCATATACGATTTTTCATATTTTTTTTGGAGTATATCAGACCACAATACGAAGAGGAATATAAAAAATATTACCTTTACCACAGTTTTCATTGCAAAAAAAAACATTTAGAGTAGTCACAAAATTTTCATACATTCTAGTCTATGTAAAACAACTATCCACAGTTAAAAAAAAACAGATATTTTATCAAAAGTAAAGTCATTAGTAAACAAAGTTATTAAAAATAAGTACATTTATTTCATTAAACTCTATAGCATTAACAATATAAAATATGGATTCTATTATTATTTACAATTATGAGATTTAACAACAACTGCAGATTCGATTCTTTACCGCAGTTTTTCTTTTTACTATAAAATTTAAATCTTATGATTGTAATATATGAAATAATTGACAATTATTATCAAAGCTTTAGCATTTAATAAGATGATTGATTGTATTTTTTTCAGTAATTTTTTACTACTAAGTATACAATTCATAAAATTTTTTTAAAAAAATTGATTAACATCCATTTTATTGTCCAATTTTTTTCATTATTAAATTATCTTAAGACTATCTTAAAATCTGTCTTTTTTAACTTTGGATACTTGTTTTACATGGAATAGAATGTATGAAAAATTTAGACTTTATTTTAAAAGATTTTTTTTGAAATGTTTAAATTTAATTTGTTTAAAAAAAAATGGAGATATCTGCTGATTTTAAGCACCCAATTGTTTTTGAACTTCAGGATGCTTAAAATATGTTTACTAAAAATTGGATTGTTGTTTCACATTGCATAGAATGGATGAAAAATTTTCATTTCATTTTAAATATTTTTTTCCTTTCACATGGAAAAAATGCGATTTCTAACTTACCAGCTTCTTAAACACGTTGAAGAACTTAGAATTTTTTTCTACTCACATTGAATTGTTGTTTATTCACATTGTCAAAGTATATAAGAAATGATTAATTTAAAGTTTAAAATTATTTTTATTTATCAAACAAGGTTCGGAGACTGATTTTAGTGAAAATATCGAAGAAGACCTGATTCTAAAATTTCAAAAAATTTAGAAACCTATTTTCAAATTCTACAGCCATTTAAGGGTGGTTTTCGCCCTTAAAGGGATACACTCTCATAATCACAATGTACTCTCTTACCCTATTTTGAAGCAAAAGCTAAAAAATAACCATTGTAACTATATTTTTTGTATTTTTTTGTCGAAACGGGGGTTGTTTCAACCCCTCTGATTAACCCTTAGAGTAAATGTTTACTGAATTATTATTTGAATAACTAAGGTTTTATATTTATCATATAAAAAATACACTTTACTAGACTATTTTACATTTTTAATAAGAATATTTCGAAAAAATCCCTATTAGAGGTGTTTTTCGGTATTTTGAGTATTTCTGGTTAACGGGATTTTTCTTAATCAGCGACCAAAAAAACGTGTAGGATATTTTCTGAGTAAAACTTTTAAAAAACAGAAATTCGCATTTTTACTTAAGTAAAATACACGAATTTCATATATTTATAGGATTTTTTGAGGTTATGTTGAACGTTTTTAAAATTTGGGCAGTGCTCAAACATCGGGTGATACCTAACAATTATTTAAAAAAAAAGTTTTTCAAATCCATTAATAATTGCATTGTAGACGGATTTTTGTCTAAAAAAATTGAAAAATTTCCCACTGTGAGGCGTCTCGATTTTTGCCAGTGATTTTTGCGTCAGTGCAATGAAGTGCCAGGATTTGAAGAAACAATTATTTGGACAGACAAAGCCCATATAAGCAGTGTCGGAATGTTTAATCGGCATAATAACCACCATTGGGCCCATGAAAATCCGCACGTAACCGCTACAGTTACTCGCCAAGGACGATTTGGATTGGTGTACGGTGCGGTTTTATTACATACCAAAAGATCCTCATTTTTTTCACGGTAATTTGAATACCGAAAATTTTATTAACATTGTACGACAAGAAATAGAGCGCTTTATAGACAATACCAACACGATGGCGCCCCAGGTCATACGTCAAATGAAACACGAAATTATTAAAATTCCTAATTTGGGGAGGATTGGATAGGTATCTATACATCACTCAGGACTAGTTTATCAATATTTAGTTAGTTAAGTTAACTTAATTGATAACTAATAATTAATTTAGCTAACTGGACATTAATAAACAACAAAGTAGTTTAGATATTGTTTAATTTTTAGGAAAAAATGGTCCTATTTTGTGGCCAACTAGATCGCCCGATATAACCTCTGCCGACTTTTGGTTTTGGGGTTATTTAAAAAATATTATACATATAGAGAACTTTCTAATAACATAGAATTGGAAAAGAAAATATTAGCTGCATTCAGATAATAGCTCCTGTCATGATTAGAAAGGCAACAAATGCTGTAAGGATAAGATGTCAAAAATGCATAGGTTATTTTATATTATATGAAGTGTTGTTGTTTTCCATGGCCTCCTCACAAATATATTTTCTAGGAATAAATATGACATATGATATATTGTTGGATACCTAATTTAAGTTGTGATTGAATAATAAAATAGTTTGCAGGGCACTCCTTTTAAAATAACACAAGTTATGTCTGGGCAGTTCTACAAAGCATGGTCGATTCATGATATTAATGACTTACTAATCAAAAAGTGGTTCAAGCTACAACCCGTGTCCAATATTCGCTTAGATGAGTCTTACCGCACTTTGTTATAATAAAAAACTTGAGCTAAATTACGACAAAAATAAAATATTGGCTGTTTTTACTCCTAAAACTCAAGACCGTCACGCGTAACTCCATACAGATTGACACTTGTTTTGGCTGAAATTTTGTTACCAAAGAAATGGTTAGTGTCCATATCTGCTATAATTATTACAAAATATCCAAAATTTGTTGGCAAGATACAACTTTCATGTTTTAAAGTATAAGATTTAATATATAAACTATTAAAGTCGCGTAACTTGGTTAATACTCACGACCGTCACAGCGCTCATTATTAGTTAATAAGTTGAATGCTGGACTACCAGCGACTCAGAAACACATCGAAATTTAGTTTTCGTTATGAAATCATGTGAGATACAATAACCATGTGCTGTTTCCCAAAACATTTTGAATTTCCAGTAATTTCTATGGTAAGTCTAATATACGGCTTCGTGCTCTCTTTCATGACCGTCACGTTGTGTATTTTAGCATTTATCAACTTATTAATATCCAAATACGTTTTTACTTTAAGGGATCCAATACACTGTCTTCTCCTAACCTTACTTTAATAATAGCTTAGGGTGAATATAATTCTTAGTCATTTTTGTCTAGCGGCTCTCACGACCGTCACACTCATGACCGTCACATGGCACAAATTTGAGTGTGATGGTCTTGAGATTCTAGTGACGGTCATGAGAAATTTCATTGGCATTACTCTCCTTCACTCTTGTAACTTTTGAATGGTTGAATGGATTTTTTTCAAATTTGGTGTAGTGATATGGGATGACATTTCCAATTATATGATGTAAAAAACCAACTTCTAACTTCCGGTTTCAAAGCAAATGACGTGAAAACCAAATTTTTTAAATGGGACAACTTGTATATTTTTCATATTTGGTTCCTACTAGCCAAAATACATATGATCTGACCCTCAAATATTATTTTTATTTTCAAAAATTTGGCACAACCTCAGCCAGCAATTACACAACCGTTTTACAAATCTCACAACCATCTCATGCCACTCACGACCGTCACGCGTAACTCACAGTACCTCTTTCACAATGGTGTCATAAATATTATTTATCTCGTTATTGTCCTTTAAATTATGAACAAAACTGGTTATTGGTAACAAAATTTAGACACAAAAGGGTAATTTGAGTCAATACAGTTAACTGAATTTCGAAAGTATTAGGCTCAAATAAGAAAGAAACAGATACTTCCAGTTATATCACTTTATATTTTAGTCATGGGTATTATTACGACCGAAATTTTCTCTAATATCTTGTAGGACATATTTTTCACTTCAAAGAATCAACTTTTTCATAATCCATTTAGCATATTTATATTAATACACAGCACAAATATAAATGTGACGGTCGTGTGTTTTGTTATACGTTTCACTAAGGAAAAACAGCTGTAACATTTTAGTCGTGGGAAAAAAGCTGGTGCCACAAGGCATACCTGAAAAGTAGATACTTCAACCATTTCAAAAATGTATGCCATCAATAGATACCTGACATTTTATTTTTTAACATTGTCAATGTGAAATCGACCATGCTTTGTAGAACTGCCCGTCTATATCTCGAAAACTGAGTCATGCATAGTTTTCTTATCAGCAACGGATTCTACTCAAAAAAGTACCTGAACGTCTTACTCGATTTTCTATTCGACACTTGGTAATTGAGATATAGAGGTCATCCAAAAATGCCAATTTTCCAAAAACGTCCTATAGCCCGGTAGTCGAAAAAGATAAACGATCGCGGTTTTCGCCATTGTCTCTTTCTCGAAAATCGAGCTCAGGACACCTATATTGGTTTTCGTCTATCTGCCATAGTTTTACTGAAAACCCCATCCCCCATCTAATTTGTTCCGTACATCTAAATAATAATAAAAGCTAGTTTTTAAAAAGTTTTTTTTACATTTAATTAGTTGATATGAACCACTAGATTTACTCCACTCACTGGATAATTTGTAAAATTGTGTTTTACAAATGTAATTGTTTAATTCTACTAAAATCAACTGTACGACAGTGTAAAGTGGAAGATAATTTGTAGTGCGTTGCATGTAACAAACCGCCAATTGAAAAAGCTTCTAACTGAACTAAATATTTCTTCATTGCAATTTAATTAGCTTTATCTGGCACTAACAAAGCTTCAAGCTTTTTTGTTTAATTAAACTGCTCTAGACTGTATTATTTAGCAGTATTGTTCTTATCCCGTAATGGTGTTTTATTACAATTCCACATAAATTGCCTTGCTTTTAAACCGCTGTCAAGCCCTAATTTAAATTGAATATCAAATTACACTTTTTTATAAACGGTTATTTGTAACTTTATTAAAACATAATTGCTTATGTTATTCGGTTCAGGTTGTATTTTGAGGGTGCATTAAAAGACAATTTATAAAGGTCAAAGGACAATGTTAAAAATAGCTGATTTTTGGCCCCCATCGCGGAACGCATAAAACCCACAGAAAATGGTTGAAAAAGACTCAAAATTAATAAAAATACGTCTTCATAGTATCAAAAGGTTGGGAAAAATTCTATTTCACCCTTAAAAACAGCAACCCAATTGCTTTGACTAATAGCTTATACTGAATGTGGAAATTATGTTTATTTTATGATTACTATTAGGTATCGATTCATTAGAGACAACAAAAGGGTAAAAACTACCCTTATTCATACCCTATTCAGGGGGTGGGCCCCATATCCAGCACCTAATTTTAAAATAATAAGTGCCAAGGTGATTAAAAAACTCGGAATGTAAAAAGGATCGCCTCCTCGTGGTGCATTCTTGAAAACACAATAAGTGGCCAAATGATCCTCCTCTGCAAGTATCCATTTTCATATTTACTGTACCCTTTTCTCCAACAAATGAAGTTCTATAGCTTTCCCAGAGGTACCTTTACATGGAATAATATAACAGAGAATAAACTAATATCAATTTCAATCCCTTCCAGTGATTAGCCATCTTTAATATCTATCTATTAAATGCAGACATAAGAACCAACCAATAAAATGAAAGGTTTCTCATTTTATTTCAATTTACTCTGTAAATATTCTGTACTGGATGCTGTTCTAACATCTCTAAATAACGGCAGTTTTTCTTTATAGGGATACTATTAAGTAATCAGTATAATATTTTATTATGATTCTATATATTTCATAAAATGAAAATCTTTTTTTTTTCTAGTATTACATTATCTAAAGTGCCTGTCATCCCCAAACTGGAGTAGATTTTAATTCATTTTAGTCACCTTTACTCCAGTCGAATTAGACATAATAAAAAATTTTGCGTACTGCGGACTTTTTTTTGTGGAAGTTGTTTAAGAGGGCATAATAAGCAAGCACAGAAAACTACACCCTGCTACACCATGTGCGTCCCCTATTTTTAGGGGTTGAAACTTTGAAATTTTACTTATGTGCCCATATCTTTTTCCCTATTGCCCGTAGGGCTCTTTACCAAGTTACACTTTTTGAAGATTCATCCCTCCTCTACATACTATATATATATTACATATTTGCCGTAGGACAAACGGTTTTGGCTGTACGAGGCCGGAAATGTCGCGCTGTCCGAATTTGGGGGTCTTCTGTACAGGACAAACGGCTATTATTTCCAATCTACACATACTAATGCCCTTAAGGAGGGATGATGATTTGTGAAAAAACTTTCAACGAATACCGCGCGGTTTCCATGATACGGGATGTTGAAATTTTGAAAACCGCTGTTTTAAAAAAAAAGTGAACCTACTTTTTTTCGCTCATTTTTTTTTTTTTCATGTATGTCCGACCCTAATATAAGAAAATTTACGTTGGTTTCATTTTAATACATTCGTTGGTTTAGGAGCTAGGCAGCAAAATATGCCAAAAATGGCTATTTTGGTATTGTTGCATTAAAAAAACCAAAACCAGTATAATTCTGGTAAGTGTTTTTATTTATCCTAAAAGTTCAATTCATTGCGCATAGAAAATGTGTTTTTGTATTTAAATAGAATCAACACTTATTGTGTAATAACTATTTATGTCATGATGTGTTTTCCAGTCTCCTTTCTCACATTTTTTTTGCGGCCTTATGGTTTATAGTAAGGCAGAAAGCAATGCATACCTGAACAGGGCACATATTAGGGTGTTAAAATGGATCGGACGTACCGTTTTCGAGTAAAACGCACTTGTTTGCAAAACATTATTTCAGATCACACTTTTCATCGACTGACTAGTAAATACTCACCGATGACTACGAAAAAATAAAACTATGTGTCGCTTCTTGCTTTTTCTGTTTATGAGGGACATTGCTAATGAAAAAATGAAGGGACTCGGACGGACTAGGGGGTTCTCACTCCCCTATTTGAAGGTTCACGCTTGTCTCGAATCATCATTGCAACTTATTTTGTGTCTATAACAAAATCCACAGTAATTTTACCTTCCTCTAGAAACAGCTATTATATGTCCATTTCATCGGAAAATGATTTAGAAAAAACTCCTAAGAAAGAAAACACCAAAATGTAGAATTTATTTATCAGATCACAATTCAGAACACAATGAAAACTCAAAGCAAACATAACCAAACAAGTCCGTTTTACTCGAAAACGGTACGTCCTATCGCATTTTAACAAGAAACCCATTTTAACACTCTATTGTGTGCCCTGTCCACGTGTATAATGCTTTCTGCCCTACTATGAACCATAAGGCCGCAAAAAAAAATGTGAAAAAGGAGACTGGAGAACACATGACGTAAATCCTTATTACACAATAAGTGTTGATCCTACTTAAATACAAAAACACATTTTCTATGCGCAATGAATTGAACTTTTAGGATGAATAAAAACATTTACCAGAATTATACTGGTTTTGGTTTTTTTAATGCAACAATACCAAAATAGCCATTTTTGGCATATTTTGCTGTCTAGCTCCTAAACCAACGATTGTATTAAAATGAAACCAACGTAAATTTTCTTATATTAGGGTCGTACATGCATGAGAGAAAAATGAGCGAAAAAAAGTAGGTTCACTTTTTTTTTAAAAATGGGGTTTTCAAAATTTCAACATCCCGTGTCATGGAAACCGCGCGGTATTCGATGAAAGTTATTTCACAAATCATCATCCCTCCTTAAGGGCATTAGTATGTGTAGTATTGTAGATTGGAAATAATAGCCGTTTGTCCTGTACAGAAGACCCCCAAATTCGGACAGCGCGACATTTCCGGCCTCGTACAGCCAAAACCGTTTGTCCTACGGCAAATGTGTAATATATATATATTATGTAGAGGAGGGATGAATCTTTAAAAAGTGTAACTTGGTAAAGAGCCCTACGGGCAATAGGGAAACAGATATGGACCCATAAGTAAAATTTCAAAGTTTCAACCCCTAAAAATAGGGGACGCACATGGTGTAGCGGGGTGTAGTTTTCTGTGCTTGCTTATTATGCCCTCTTAAACAACTTCCACAAAAAAAGTCCGCAGTACGCAAAATTTTTTATGATGTCTAATTCGACTGGACTACTTATTTCCTATTTTTTAGTATTTGAAGCGGTGAATACGATTCTACCATCTGAATAGGGTAGTTTGGTTGTTTTCGAGGTTGATAAATTCGCTATTTGTCCTTTATTAAAAAAAACGTGTTGACCAAAACTATACAAATCTATTGTAATATTACATGCTGTAAATATTTTTCATATTCATATAGAGGTAGTTTTTCGTAATAAGGATACTCACGTCAAGACAAAGTGGATGTCTGTCCCTTTCACTAGTAGAAAATAATTTGGTACATTACTAAGTGCCGTGGCATTTTTTTATATTCGAGACTGTGAATGGAATTGCACCCCCGAATAGGGTAGCTGGGTGGTCTCCAGGGTCGCTAACTAAAGCGCTTTTTTGTAATAATACTTGCTGCGAATATTATTTCATACCCTTATAGGGATTAAAAATAGGGTCAGGATCAGTTGAAGATCTGGGGCTCAATTAGTATTAAAAAATCATTTTGTACATTTTTAATCACCTTGGTACCTATTTTTTTAATATGAGGTGCTGTGAATGGTGTTCCACCTCAGAAGAGCGTGTGAATAGGGGTAGTTTTTACCCTTCTGTTACCTCTATTGAATCGATACCTAATAGATATCATAAAATAAATATAATTTTCATATTCAGTATAAGCTTTCATGGTTTTAGGAGTGAAATATAATTTTCTCCAGCCTTTTGATACCACGAAGACGTATTTTCTTTAATTTTGAGCCTTTTCCAACCATTTTCTCTGGATCTTATGCGTTCCACAATGGAGGCCAAAAATCAGAAATTTTTAATATTGTCCTTTGAAAATGAAAAAACAATAAAATTTAGTATATATGTTGTAATTGCCGAAAAATGACTAGTTAATTTCTAGAGGGTCCATGGTGTCTTCCACTCAAAATTCCAACCCTACATTTTCTTAGCTTATGTCCGAGGCTAAGCTAGCTTCATCTCTACCACCATTTACCCAAGCTTCTCACCATCTTCCTCCACTTTTTCCACCACTTTGTCACCAAGCTGTCCTTTCTCCAAGTACTAAGATGTCTGCACGAATACAAAATTATATCAAAATGCTTTGAGTCGTTTTTTTTTATGATGAAACAAACATTCAGACAGACAGTCACACAAGATTTCTGAAAGCACATAATTGGCTTTGGTGTTATTAAACAAATATAGAAATATCTAAAATTCTAATAAAATGACAAAAAACTGATCGGTCTATGATTTTCAAACATCTGGATCCTTCTTTCATTTATAGACGAGTTTAATTAATGAAAGTTTTAGTTGTTCAGGAATGATCCCATATTTAAATGATAAATTTATTATATAACATATCGGATCAATTATAAACTACATGCTTCTATTTTCTAAATTCATTATTTCAATCACTGATATGGGTTTGACAAACATTCATTGATTATTTCATTGGATCCTACAATAGGGTGGGTCGAAAAACACGAAAATTTGAATTTGCACATGGGCAAGTTTCTAATTTGTTACTATGCATCGAAAACTAATTCCGGTAAATTTTAAGTCAAATCAGTTAATATCTAGCCGGACCCCCGCGGCCTTGAACATAAAAGAAAAGGCCAATTTTTCGATTTTTAACATTTTTCAAATTGACATTTGAAATTTTTTTATGACTATTCACGTCTAAACGCTTGTATGTAGCAAAAGTTTTCCGAATAGAACATTTTTCAGTTCCAAGGAAATTAGAAATTTTATACAGAAAACCTTAGTTCGTCAAATTCTACGTTTTAGTGACAAATTTCTAATTTCCCTGGAAGGGAAAAAAATATTTTATTTAGAAAACTTTTGCCACACGCGTTTAGACATTAAAGATTCATAAAAAAATTTCAAATGTCAATTTGAAAAATGTTAAAAATCGAAAAATTGGCCTTTTCCTTCATTTTCAAGGCCGTGGGGGGCTGGGGGGCCGGCTAAATATTAACCGATTTGGCTAAAAATTTACCCGAATCGGTTTTAGATGCATAGTAACAAATTAGAAACTACCTGGCTGCTGCTTTCCCGGTCTTCTTCCGCATAGACTTGGTGTAGTGCTTGACGTTTCGACCATCTTTTATACTTCTTCTGAAGTTTCAGAAGAAGACCACGACCTCAACCAAATCTACGCGGAAGAAGACCCGGAAACCAGCAGCCAGATCACCAGCTCCGCGAAAGCCTTAGCACCAAAATTAGAAACTAGCCCATCTGCAAATTCAAATTTTCGTATTTTTCGGCCCACCCTATCCTACAAGTAAACGGTACTTTATCAACGTTTTTTAATAACGGGGCATTACGTTCATAAGAAAACTGTCATAATTATTGGCTAAATCCTTTTAACTTTACATGGTTCGTCATATTTTTTCCGGTGATTTACGTAGATGGTACTAATTAAATATACATCATTTTAATTTTGTTCTTGTAATTATTTAGGAAAAAAAAATGCATTTATTCATAATCCCATGAATGGCAGCTTCGCACTACCACCCGCTCGAGCGAGTGCGTGAACCTAATGTCCGAACCTGCGCTTACTCTCATACTGAGCAGGATTACTATCTCAACGACGAGTCATCAGTAGGGTAAAACTAACCTGTCTCACGACGGTCTAAACCCAGCTCACGTTTTCTATTAGCGAGGAATTTGATTTATTTTTTATGAAAAATATTGAATTAGGTGGGGACATACATTTAATCAAACCCAAGGCATTGCCTCCAAAACATTCAACCATCCTATATAAAACGTTAATTTTCATTTAATGTTTTTTTAATAGTATGAACATAAAAAATTAACACAAAAATAATTTTGTACAAGAGTTTTCTACTATCTAAAAAATTGGGTCATTGGTGATTAACTAAATTGCTTAAAAAATAATATTTTAATCAACTGAATAACTCTGAACACGATATTTACCAAATGAGCCCCTTCCATGACGATGACCTAATCTTAAACCCATTTGGGATATTTTACTAGACTATAATTTTAATTAGTTATTATAGATTTATCGATTGATGGGTCATTAAAGTTAATAAAAGCCTCAATTAGAGAGAAAAATAATTACGAATCATTTCAACAAGCAAAAGCATATACTTAGTGAAATTTCTTCAAGACTTTTGACTGTGGATTAAAAACTGACACTGAGAAGACATCTGTACCGCGTTTATTATTGAATTACGTTCACAATATGAATAAACCAGTGAATGTATAGTTGAAGCAATCGTATTTGTGAGCGACGTTGAGAGGCAAGGGGTGCAGAACGCAGAGCCGGATTTAACTATATTGTAAATAGATATAAAATAATAATAATTTTTAATATTACCCTGCTATCTATGAATTGGTAACAAAACTTACTAAAATTACACAGCCACACAAAAAAGAAAAGAAAGTCGAAACCCAGAGACAATAAAAAAAGGTTTTAATATCCAATTTTCCCATAGCACCCCCTTACAACCCTCCTGGGGATTGGAATTCCACTTTTTCTAAACATTTGAAAAGCAGGTTTTCTGGTGCGCTGAAACTGAATATGGCGATAAAAACTGATTTGAACCACCCCAGCACCCATCCTATATAAGCCCCAGAGGGTGAAATTCCATTTATTCTAAACATTTAAAAAGTATATTTATTTTTAGGTTTTTTGGTGTGCTGAAACCGAATACGACGATAAAAAATGTAAGGGATTAAAATCATTTGTTGTCGTCATTTTCGGTTTCACCACTCCAAAATGCTTAAGAATATACCACACATTTTCAATTTTTTTTAATGAGCAGGGGGGAGAAATCCAAAAAAAATTTTTTTTTGATGAGCGGGGGGGGACAAATCTGATTTTTTGCTGAGCAAATTTTTCGTCCCAAAATGCCCCCTCATTAGACTAGGGTCCAGTCGGCATTTGTCGATTAGCCGACTGCCACTGCCCGACAGTATAAGCTCAACTGCGGAGACTCTAACTACGGTCCTGGGTTAAACAACACACTCATAAGTTTACGCCCACACGCCACGTCAGATATCCGACATCGAATGGCCGGTATCTTCTCTCTCACTTAATGTAAAAGTGGAGTAAAGACGGGAGATGAGTGGCCGCCTTTTTTATTCCCCTTGCCTCTCACACACTTCTCACTAATACGATTACTTCAACTATAAAAGAAAGTGTAATAATCAGAGGTCGGACCTTACATATCCATCATTGTTTTCAAGTAGGCAAGTTGATATCCGGTTCCAGTGACGATATAATATTTTATTGTAAAACCTACAAACATTTCCAAACAGAAAAATAGTAATTTATACAACATGATAATGTGAATTTTATTTCATTTTATGATGTCAATACATGTAAACTAGTTTTGTCGGCAAACGAACTATAAAAATTTTTTTTTTTTTAAATCCAAAAAAAATTGACCCGGCATGATAATACGAATTAATTTTATCACAGTTTCCAAGAGCACGTGATTGGTAATATTCCGATGTCGCAGTGGTCATAAAGCGTAAAGTGACTTTTTTTTCAGTCCGAAGGTCTTAATACTTAAGCATTCGGTTTTCTTTAATCTTCATTATTTAATTGCCTATAGATCTGTCAAGCCAAATTTTCGATTTTTGTCCCTGATTTTTCAAAATTTTTTATGAAAATTCAAACTTCTTTGGAAAATTTTTGAAAAATCAGGGACAAAAATCGGGACAGATCGATAGACTTTCGGACTGATTTAAAAAAAAAGTAACTTTAGGGCCACCGTAGACGGAGTAAAAAGTAACGTTCTTATGGAAGTTGTGATAAAATTATGAGCTATTTATCAACGTTCGAGGGACATTCGCATAGAAATTTCTTTGAAATCTATTTTATTTATTTCTTCAAAACTATTTGTTAAAAACACAATTATTAAAAGAGCAATTTATAAAATTAAATGTAGATGCAGATGACGTATTCGCTTCCATTATTGAAGAGGTGTTTCCACGCATATTGTTAATTATTTCATTATGATGTGACATTGCCAAAAAAATAAATTTTATCTGCTTCCACTGTGGTAAGTAGACTATTGCCACATTGTTTTCAAGTAGGCAAGTTGATTTTACCGGAAAAAGCCAGTTGCTATTGACGACGGGAGGTAAGCCCTTAGTTAAATAAGTGTTTTCAAGTAGACTACGTGACATCCACTAATGTAAAAAAAAATTATTTAGTGTTAATGTCAAAATAGATTGATAAAGAAATGTAAAATCTGATTTTTTATTCCATGATTCGTAGCTCTGGGAGCAAATAAAACGTTATACAGCACGGAGGAAATGAGTAACTTTGACCAGTCTCGGACTCTGTTGGTAAAAGCTACTTACCTCCCTTGTAGTGTAAATAACTATTAAATTATTGAACTGTCAAATTGTAGAATATAAGTGATAATTGTCCTAGGGAGATTATCGTATGTAATATCACTAGTGTTTGGAATTTTATCGGTAAAATTTTAGAGATTTATTCTTTGTTAATAAACTGTCAATGTACGCGAGTTATATTACCTTTTGGCAACTTGACTTGAGAAAAAATTTATAGATAAAATTTAAAAGCACGAGTGGTATTTGGGGAGAATATTTCACCAATAAATAAAGCACATAAGATATATTTGATATTAAGTTTTGCTATTAATTGTCTCCAGAAGTTTTCTTATAATTTTTTAGTATTTACTGACCTTTATTTTCAATTTCACTATTTATATCACATAAAAATGTATTTCCAAACCAACTCATCTAATAAAGAACAAAGTAGGTATAATTATTTTGCGGCACTGAGAGTCTGAAGTGCCTACAGGACGGTCTCCTACGAGGCAGTGTTTATAGTGGCAGGGACCCCCCCCCCCCATCGACCTTCTAGCAAAGGAAAGATGGGAGATATACAAGAGAATTAGCAGGGAGGAGGCCAATGATAGACTCTATCAAAGGTGGCAGGAGAGATGGAATATCTCTAGTAAGGGAAGATGGACGAGGAGACTCATTCCAGATATTAAAAGATGGGTGGAGAGAGGACACGGAGGGGGGGGGGGATACTACCTTACACAGACCCTAACAGAGTATGGATGCTTTGCAGAGTTCGTCTAGGCGGCCCAGTTACACCCGATGACATGGTGTTGCGGATGCTAGAATCAGAGGAAAACTGGCAACTCTTGGAGGGCATGATAACATTAGCGCTGGGTGTCCATGATGGACCCCCCCCCCCCCCCGCAAAAAGGTATAATTATTTAACAATTGCAGCTGTAGAAACTTAAAAGTCCAAGGAATTTGCCATATTTTAAATGTAATGACAATCGATAAACAAATATACCTTGAATAACAATCAATAAACCAATATACCTTGAACCATAGGTATTATAATGCATAGACTGGTGACTGGTCCACTGCTGAGATACTGAGTTTTCATTGTAAACAGTTCTTAGTCATGTTTCGACCAATCACATTATGCATAAAGACAATGTTTCGCCTTATGTTCTATTTTAAATTGATCAAAGAGAAATGAAATATGGTTTACGTACCATCATCTAGTAACAGTAACTCTAAACGCTACATACAATTTAAAAGCAAGAGTGACCCTATCTGCAGAGGACATTACACGAAACAAAACGTGACATATATGTCAAACAATGGGCTAGTAGACAATAACGAAAACGACAATATTAATAATATAGTGTTATAGTATGACTCTCCAAAATGTTATAAATATAATTTCATATAATTTTACTGACTATTATTGGTTTTATTGCAAAATGAATATGCTTAAAATCAGAGTGGATTTAAAATAAGGTAGTTTTCCGGATATCTCGTGACGTAATAGCGTAATAACCTCTAAAACAGGGGCATTTTACATTTGACAGTAACTAGCTACGTTGCCACATTTCGAAAAAGGAGTGCACTACTGCACTGTCTGAAATAAATTTTAATATTAATTTTTAACACTGTTTCAAATACCCAGCAAGTAAATATTTTATATATTTTTAATGCTGATTGATAATACAAAATTGTAATATTACAGAGGATTTCGTAAAGCAGTACAGAATGTCTTAAATTATTTATCGAAATATGGCAACGTAGCACTCGTTTCTCTGTTCAAGCACAAATTAGGATCTCGTGATTACGCGATTACGTCATAACCAATAGAATAGCCCAATAATTGGCGGCAATATCTAACTGTTTAAACACAGTTTAAACTTCTTGATTTTTTTTTACTATAAGGCATTATTTAAAATATAAAATAAAAAGTACGGGTCAACTGTTTTTATGTGTAGATGTTAATAAAATGTTTAAATAAAAATTGTATACTTACCCATTATCGCAATATTTGTCGACGTGTCGACACAAAAAATTAGAGCCATAATTTTTTCGTGTTGGTACTGTGCTAAGCCGATCTAGGTTAGTTTACCACTAATAATGACATTTTGATTGGTGCAATGTTGTCAAAAAGGGCTCTCATTGGCTATCGCGTTAATGAGTGAAATAATCAGTGTAATGTGGTTCTAATTGGTTATTTCCGCACATGTGATTAGAAATGGCGGATTTAATAGGATTTCTATCTGAGCAAAAAATTTTCGCCCAGTTAATTGAACCTTATTACCTAATGTAGATATTAAGTCAGAAAGTACATTTGAATTCATTATTTGCTCTTTTTTACACCGACCTTCGAATGTATTATATCGTACATTTTAATATTTTTCAAACGTTGACAAATATCTCAATATATCCTGGTAATTTTGTATAGCTTGAGAAAATACAAAGCAGTATTTAGTTTCTTACAATAAAAATATTCTGCGAAAAACTACCTATTTAATTATATGATTTTCAGTCTCCGCCATATCATAGTGGGGTAAAATATCAATTATGAAAAGAAAAAAAAATTAAATCAATGAAAATTTGAGGACTTCATCCTTAATATTAAGAAACCAATTAGTCCCTAATTAAAGGCATTTGACTCAACTGTCAGCAGAAAAGATACATTTTTTTAAAACATTTTCCGAGGCATTAAAATAAACGCATTTTTCACCCCCTTATACCTCTAGAAAACGCACTTCTGCACCGAGTTAGGGTAAAGTGACTATTCGTTCCCCACTAGGGGGGGGGACTCCCCCCTTTTGATAGAGCTGTCCTATGTCAGCGTCCCCCAAAATGTCTCCCATTCGCTTGATATCACTAAAAATGTCCTCCATTCTCGTGGTTTCACTAACAAAACAAAAACTATAAATTTCGCTCCTCCACTCTCTAAAAACAATTCTCCCCCCTCCCCCTTCGGTCATGAATTAGAAGACCCGCAGAAAAAAAATTCCCATTCTATCTCCACCCCCTGCTCATTAATTATTAAACCTGATGATTTTTTTTCCATTATGTCCCCCATTCAAATATGGTAATTTTAAGATAGGGACTCATTGGTTTTTTAATATTAAGGGTCGACTCCCTAATATTTTCTGTTCCAAATGTTATTTTTTTCGTACTATTAGATGAGTTTGATTTTGCGTATTCCCTGTAATATATATTTTTAGCAACCGTGGGCTTACCATGTCAACGCTTTCAGGAAAGTTTACATCAGAAAGATCACCAGATCAGGCAATAAGCCAAATTGAACGAAAAGATACTATCCAAAACATATTTTATCCATCAGGGAGGTAAACTCAAAACAAAATAAAAATGTCGACTTCAATTTCCTCAGACGTTTAACATAACAAGGGTGTGATGGTTGATTTTATTTTGCAAAAATATTATCCAACCACGCAATAGAAGTTAAGGACTTGTTATTGATTGTAATGAAGTGTAAGATGAGTTGTCTACGACAAATTTTCACTTTATTGATTCCCAGGACAAACCCCCCCGTCTGAAATTGAGCATCGATTGATTAATCAAGTAGCCTGTACGTTTAATTTCTGTCACCCTCGTGCTTACACTAATTATAGACTAAGTAAATGTCACTCCGGGAAATAGCAAGGGGCACATTTCAACAAACCATTAAAACAACTTTCAGTATAAAACATAGAGGAAATTTTTGGGGTGGAAATCGTTAAAATAATACATGTGTTTTCATGTAGAGATTTGCGATAAAGGGTGTTAAAATTTTAATTTCTTTTGCAGTTGCCAGTTCGTGACGAAACTTGTTTGATAAAATGTCGTTCTATCTGAAACACTCGAAAAGTTTGGGTTAAGTTGTAAAATTATATAGTACAGGAAATAAAGTGAAAAATTTGGTGTAATAATCAGAGCTGTTCCTAGTTGTTTGTTCGCCTGTGCGTGGGACCAAAATTAGCGCTCTCGCTCAATAAAAAACAAATACATTTCAAATTTCAAATTTCAATGTTTTATATATATATATATATTTTTTTTTTTTTTTTTTTTTTTTTTTTTTCGGAAACGATTTTGATATACCTCTACTGTTCTTGTTCCTGGTTTCATCTTTGAGCAACTCAATTAAACTATTGTGTACCTACTTCGCCCTGATGAAATTTTTTAACTTTAATATAGCATTAAACTTACTTTTCCAACCTAGCCTAACCTAGCCTAACCTAACCTAACCTAACCTTAATATAGCATTAAACTTGCTTTTCCAACGTGTCGAGGTTTTAGTAGAAGAATTGGAATAAATTACAGTTTCGACTAAGGATGCGCTTACATTTATTTTTTTATGTACTTATTTGTTTATTTTTTATTTTTTAATTTCATATTTTGACGCCCTCCTAAATGTGGCGCCTGCGTGTATGTAGAACACGCAATTTCCCACGATGGGAACGGTTCTAGTAATAGTCCATCATTCAGACCAGTCGATCTGGTTGGTCACTTAAAGATTCTGGAGCTAATTCAATTCGACCCCATGACCAAACCCACTGACTCAATGCCAATCAAGCATGACTTTGACTGCCCGTTTGATGTGGTGATTGCGAGCAGGGTCGAAGTATTGCGGTTGGAGAAAGAGTCATACATCTGATACACAGATGGATCCAAGATGGACGAAGGGGTTGGTGTGGGCGTAGCAGGGCCTAAATGCAGGCTATCTAAAGCCCTTTGTAACATCCCAACCATCTTCCAGGCACAGGGTTCCCACCAAATTAAATTATTCAAATTCCATGACTTTCCATGACCAAACCGACGTGAAATTGCATGACTTTAGGAAGTTTAATACAAAATCTACACTTTAAATTCATATATTATTCAAATATAAAAATATTTCTATTTTTTTAGAAGTAGAAACAGAGTAAGTAGTGTTTTTATATGTAAATTCGTATTGGAAAAAGTTGGACTATTGAAATACTAAAAAGAAAAGAAATAGAGAGATATTAACTTTCCGTTCTTTATAATGTTGGTAATGTAACTGCTTAGTAGAGACGCGCTCAAAACTAGTACTTCAATAGTTGGGAGTCCTTTAGAAATTTGAGTTTAAGAATAGTTTAGTTGGCGCTAACCAAATTCCATGACTAAATAAAATTATTTTGTTAAATCTATGACTTTAATTGAAATTCACTAATATTCCCTGACTTTTATTGAATGATCCTAAATTCCCTGACTTTTCCAGATTTCCAGGTTGGTGGGAACCCTGAGGCAGAAATCTATGCTATAGATCAATGTGCCCAGGAATGCCTAAATAGAGGCACTCGAAGGGCAAACATCTATATACTTTCAGATAGCCAGACAGCATTAAAGGCTCTCAGGTCCTCTACCTTCGAGTCAAAAATTGCCTGGGAATGCAGACAATCCCTGAAGCAACTGGCAAAAAACAACAAGGTTACCTTGATGTGGGTGCCAAGGCATGAGGGAATAGAAGGCAACGAATTGGCTGATAGCCTAGCAAGAAAAGGGGCTGGACCCGAACCGTCCTGTGGCTTATCTATCTAAGGGACACATAACGGAGGAGGTCCTAAAATGGGAAAAGGAACAAAAGAAGTCCTACTGGAGAAATACTCCAGGCCAAAGACAAGCGAAAAAGTTTGTAACCTATTCAACAAAGAATGCCACAAGACTTCTCGAACTTGAAAAGTCCGACTTAAGGCTGATCACAAGCCTTGTAACTGGCCATTGCCCCTTGAAATGTCATCTCAAGAACATGGGCATGGCAGAAGATGACAAACGCAGATACTGTGAAGCTGCAACTGAAATTGCGGAACATATACTTTGTGAATGCAAGGTACTAATCCGCATTAGGCTAAAGTACCTACAACAGGCGGAATTAACGCCTGAAGACATAGGGAAATTAGCTCCCAGGAAAATCACAAGCTTTGCAAAAAGTCTTGGAACTCTGGGCAACAACTAATTGCAAGGTAATTGACAAAAGACCTTTTAGGTCGAGGTGAAGAAAGGTCAACCCAGGGACAAGCGACCTCTTAATCAATCTACAATTTACAATAGTCCATCATACGGCAGCAGAAATGTACCTCACTCGATTTTTTGCTGTCTATTTGTCATTTAAATTTTACAAGTCACATGACCGCTCTGACCGCCCCTACTTTACCCCCTTCACCTGCACCTACTGACAAATGAACAGCAAAAAATCGAGTGAGGTACATTTCTGCTGCCATATGGACTAACACAAAAAAAAAAAACATGAAAACGGTCTCTTGCGTTTTCCTCGTCGGACGCACGTTCTTGATTAAAACAATTAAATTCAAATTGAAACTAATTATTATTAACATTGATTATGATTAATTTTGTTTTATAAAAATTGTTGGAAATGGCCACCTTCATTTAATAGGCATGCTTCCGCCAGTCTTTGCATCTAATTGCGCACTCGTTCAAATATTCCCGGCGTTTTCCGTATTGTTTCACACAGTGGCAGATCTAGGGGGGCACAGGGGCACGTGTCCCCCCAGAAGTGTGAAATATGCCGTGATAAGGTGCCCAAGAAAGAGACATCATAACAAGAGTTTTACTATGAATTTTTCTCCGGTGTTCCCCCAGAAGTCAATCCTGTATCCGCCCCTGGTTTCACACGAGGCAACTATTCACTCTTTTAAATCTTCTAAAGTGTTAATGGGAGTTTCATACACCAGGGTTTTAAGATGATCCCACAAAAAGAAATCCAAACTATTGAGATCGGGGGATCTCTGGCCATTGCTGAGGTCATCCGCAACCTATCCAGCAATTAGGATAAACCACATGTAAATGGTCGCGAATAATTACACTGAAATGAACAGGAGCTCCATCGTACATGTACCACATTTGATTCCTTAACGCAATTGGTACATCTTCAAGCAACATAGGTGGTTCTTCTTGGAGAAAATGCAGGTTAAGATTGTCCATTAAGGTGTCTTGGCAGAAAACAAGGACCTATAAGGTCCTATTACCAATAATTCCTACCCAAAATTGAAAATTGCTCCTGGGAATGGGTTTCGGTTATGGCATAGGGGGAGGTTTTCGTCCACCCACACATGATTAATATGGGAATTTTGAATAGCATTCCTAGAAAAATTTGCTTCGCCTGTGAAGATAATTTGTGACTCAAACTGCGGATTTAGTGTAACATTCTGACAGAAGTTCACACGCTGTGAAAAATCTTAGAATATGGTACGGAAACAACAAAAAATCATCCAAAATTCACCAAAAAATTTGATGACAAATATTCAGAGTTCTAGCAATCCTCCTCGTACTTGTCTCAGGATGTTCGTCGATTTTCCGCAGCACCGCTTCCTCAATTACGGAAGTTCTGACAGTTCGAGGTCTGCCTTCTGAAGTACCTTTTTGGAAGCTACCAGTTTCACAAAGACGGCGATGAATAGTCGAAAAGAATCCCAAGTAACATATAAAGTCGCGGGAACGTATCGGCGACTATAAAAGCCACGATAAAGTGGACCGCTACCATAGACTGCCACGTCCCTGCTATGTGGCAGCTACGTAGCCGCCACTAAAATGGGGAAAAAATTTTAGTCGCCGGGTAGTGTTTCGGGTAGTCCCGGCCTCTATAGGTGTGACTATGATTAGTTACTATAAAGGATCGGGGTAGTAGCGGGTACGCTATCCGCGACTCGGCGGCCTAGTAACCGCTACGTGGCTGCCTAGTAACTGCCACTATCACTTTTTAAAATGATGTTTATCTTTGAGCGACCTCTTTGTTTTTCTTCCTTTTATAATAATGGCGCAGTGAAATATCAATACCAAAAAGGTGTGTACTTTAGGCGCGTGTTTAAAGTACTTCTTTAGCCATTTTTTCAAACGCAAATTACTTTTTTGTTATAAGTTGACATATTAAATGCTAAAATTTCAACGCGCCCTCAAAATAACCTTTTTTTGTAATTTTTTGACAAAATAATTTAAAAAGGCAAGATTAAAAAATTTAAATATTTATTAGGGAAACATTTGGAATAATTTCAAAATCATTTTTTGTAAAAGTTTATTATAAGATATTAACATAACCATTGTCTATTTTTTATTAAAACCAATTTTTTTTTCCAAAAATTTTAACAACAACTAATAATGGCCGATTTTAACAAAGGTATTATGAAGTTAGGCCCGCCACCATAAAATATATTTTACCTCTAAAAGATCTGTGACTTTGGTGACCTAATAGCAACTATCCTGATGTGACTCTATAGTATCAGATTCTATTTTGGAACTGTAAAGTACCAACAGAAACTATTTCGCTACCCATGTTGCCACTAAAATGCCACGATACTTTAAAGTTCCAAGTGATGGTCACTGGAACTAGTCTGGAACCTAGATTGCCTCTCTATGTACTGAGTTACTTTATTTAGGCATCTCAGTGGCACTGGTGGGTGGCAGTAACTGATTTACTGCTACTATATAGTTTTTGCCACTATAGAGTAAAAATAAAATGATACTGCCTAGTTCCAGTAACTATCCAAATGTTACTTTGACTTTGGGTGTTTACAGTTCCAATAAATGGTATCGGTGTGGTAACAGTTACTTTAAAAGAACCATATAAAGTAGCCTTTCCCAATAGAGTAGCAATATTAGTACCAGGGTACACCCCAGGAACTAAGGCTTCGTAGCAAAACCGAAACCGAAAGAATTTGGTACCATGTGTGTTACTTGGGATCGGCTATCTGACAAGGTATGATTAGGATATCTTTCCTGATACATACTTCTGTCTTTTGTTGCATTACCATCTGTGAGACGATATACGTAATGCATTGTCGCCATTTCCGCATTCGTATAATTCACCATATTTACTGAGATATTCGATTAAAAACTTGGAGTTGAAATGACTCATAACACTGGTCCATATATTTTACAAGTGTTACATCTGAAGAGTTTCCACAAACACCAAAACATATGAGCACTGCATTCGAATAATATTACTCGACGCGCATTTCGCCAACCATGTTGGCATCATCTAGAGATGATTGTTAAAATAGTCGACCGCGCCCAACTTCTCGTTTACTCTTCAGATATTATATTAATCTACAATGCACATATTTTAAAACATCAAAATAATACAAAGTTGTATGTTTTCTATACACCATCTATAAGAAATAAACTAAATCTTCAGTATGGTCTAAGCGCCAATATTTTAAATTTTTCCAGTTAAGTGGAGTTCATTCTCCTGGGAGATTTTTTTCAAATTTCCTTTTATCCTCACGTACCGAACACACTCATATTAGAAATAAATTTAAAAGTGTTCTTGTCTCGCGCATTAAATATTAATTTAAATTTTAAGGCCTGCTGTCGAGCAGACAATTCCGGCTAAGTGAGAGAGTGCGAAGTTGTACTCGGCGTGCAACTTTCCAAACTTCTCCATTTAAATAATAAATCTGTGTTCTGTATCCTACCCATATTGGATACAAAACAAAAGCAAATAAAATCCCACTGCAACTTCTAGCGTTATATGAAGACATATTCCTGGATTTAACGGAAATAAATGCCTTCATATATTTCGCATGTTTCACTTGAACTGGTTGTTTGTTGAGAATTATTGCTTCATAATGTGTGTTTTCTAACAAATTTCAACATTGCAGCATAATAATATTTGTCACTCAAAATACTCAGTCGCTTAAAAATACCTCAAAAACATTCTAGTGCAGTCTTATCGAATCAGGGATACGTTTACAGCTCAATGAGAAGGAGAAAAGAGCCTCTGCCTAAGGAATCATTACTTCTACATCCATATTTTCGGTGGGGTTGGTAGTGGGGGTGGCTGTTAAAAAAATTGAGGCCTTTGATTCTTGTGCCCACACTAAATCACATTTTTCATTTGTTTTCACCCCCTTTAACAATAGGGTAACGGTGGTAATGGAAGAGTAGTGGAGGTGGTTAATGACAAACAAATTTTTGAGGCTTTTGCTTCTTATACACAAACTAAATCTCTTACTTGCTTGTTTTACCTATTTTCCCCCATTTAGAAATGATCGCGTGGGTCAATGTTGACTCACTCTTACGTGTTTACTCACGACTTTTAAGATTTTGCTCATGCACATTCACGTACGAAACATATATGTTGAAGTAGACTCACGCATGCTTACGACATTCAAGATTTTACTAACTCACACTTACGCACGAAACATACATGTTGAAGGTAGACTCATGCACGTCTCAATTTTACCACAAGCACACGCTCACTTACGCGTGAATTGTCATGAGGAATTTTTCTCAAGTTACCTTATATACATAATACATAATTAAACAAGCTAAAAACGTAATCTTCGCCTGTTCACTTTTTATATAATCGTTACACATTCTATAGAATACTCTTCCCAGTTTTTTGTAAATAATGTTAGTTTTAGACATTTTTAATTTTATAGTACGAACTTAGTTGGTAAAATACTCAGTGTAAAATAAAGTAAAAATAAAAAAAAACTATACCATACCCCATTTGGGTTTCGAACCCGGGACCCTTGGATTCCGAGGCAAAAGCGTAAGAACTACACCACCACCTTACACGTAAAAATATGTAAATTTTTACATTATAAGACACGAGTTAAATCACATTTTCACGGTTGTATGTTACATTATGAAATGTATAATTGTAAAATATATAAATATTTAGATATTAAAATGAAATATCATTTCACCAGATTTCTATTCAATTACAAATACATAAAAATCAAATTTAAATTATTAATAACATTTTTATTTACCGATCGATTTTGTTCAAAAACAATAGGGGGTTCTTCCTCTACATACACTAATTTACTGTCCAAATTTCAATACAATTGGATTTTTCTTTCTTGAGTTATCGTGCTTACAAGAAACGTGACGGACAGACAGACGGACGGACGGATGCACAGTGGACCGTATGGCCGTTCTAGATGGACAAAATTCAGGTCAAAATATCGTACAAAAAAACAGATAGCCCCATTAAGAGCACATTAACTAAATTAAATTCGCGGAATTATCTACCTGCTATAACTACGGGTAGTCAAAGTAGTCAAAGTGCCCTTAAATTTTCTGTACCTGTTATTAATTCGTTGGCAACCGTAGCGAGTGTTCAAAGTTATTTTGTGATATAATATTCTAGTCATAATTTGTGTTATGGATGTTACAACTATTTGTAAGAGACTACTATGTCTGAGATATTACCGTTTGTGAATCTTTCATATAAAGTTAAACTATAGGCCTTAAAATAGGATGATATTTTTTCAGCAAAATAACAAAGTTCTGTATGCTTAAATTTTATCACTTCCAAGAGATTCCATACTGTTTTTTGGCTTATGTTACAGACTAAAGTCGCTAGTTTTTACCTGTGCTTTGCGTTTTTTGCGGTTTTTTGCGATAAAATATATATATATTTTTTTTTCAGAATCACGACATAAATTGTCGCGAAGAGAGTTTTTCAATATGTGGCGAGGTCTTGATAAAAATACTTGACATAAACAACTTTTAAAATTAGTAATTGACGAATTTAAAATAACTGATTTGAATGAAACTAGCAGGACAAGTATGAAAGCGAATATAATATAGTGGTGTTCAAAAATTTTGGAACGGTGGGAAAAATCATCACGAAAATTGGAACATTTTTTAAGAAAATACGACGACTGGTTAGGTGGTGATGACATTGAATTCGTAGCAGTTAATTATGATGTTCAGCCATCGACATCTAGTGGTACAAGTTCTGGTGGTCCAGCAAAAAGCTTACAAGTTTTTCACAATACTCGTAATTGATTAAGACCTACAGTTTCATTGCTAGTGATTTTTGTAATCGGCCTTTATCCATTTAATGTCATTTTATTCTTCACCAAATTAAAGTAAGTTTGGGTGGATAGTTGCAGCTGATTTTTTTATTGCGTTTTTTAGATACGTGTGTTATTTCCCGGAGGGACTTTTCGAAGTTTGGCTGAGAGAGGAGAAGAAGGAGACAAAATTCATGAGGATATATCAACCGCTACTGATGTGAAGAAAATTTTGCAGCAACACGATTTAAAAAATCAATGGAAATATTGTCCAGAAGAAACGTTAGTCTTATTTTTCGAATGTAAACTAAACATTGTTGTAATTTATTAAGAAACAGTGCGCTTGGGACAGGACAGGAATTTCAAAGATAGATTTTTTTTACTATTTTTAGCGAATTCAGGGATCTAATATTATCATGTCCACAAAGTTTCAGAATTCTCAAAATAATAGTTATCTTTCGACCCCCTCAAAAACAATCCACCTACTATTATTTATAATTGTTTAACTATTTTTGATATATTCACAGATATTATATTATCATACTCACAGAGTTTCGGGACTTTAGAAGCATTTTCTTTTCAATCCTTCAAAAACAACCTTCTTAATGCCTAGAATTTTTTCAATATATTTTCTGTCTTCTAACAACTATTTTAAGCTCATTTAGAATTCTGTAGAATTTTTTCCACCTAGAAGTTGCAAATGGCCCACTGTGGAACGGATAGACGGACATTTTGAAAGTTGTTCAGAATTCGTTCACTAACACAATAATATGAAAATTTTTCTACGCAAGAAATTATCAGTAAATATCAACTTTTTCTTCCTCATTCTCATCTCTGAATGACATGTCACTTTTTTCTTCACTTCCATCACTGTTATCTTCAAAATATTCTAAATTCACACCATGAATTTCGCAAAGCATTAGAATGTTCAGTCTCTTGCTTTTGGAAAGTGCGCTATGCCGTTCTTGACTCAATTTTGAGCGTTTCCTCATAGTACTATCCAATTGGAAGGTACTGAGAAAAAGTTGCAACATAGATTCTTTTTTTTACTGACCCGCTTGCAGTTCAACAACGTTAGTGTGCGTGATAACTTTGGAATGACCTAAGAAAATTAAATTAAGAATTAACTGGCAGCCTCTGGTATCTGCTTCCTTTACAGTAGTTTACTTAACTGATCAACAAATATTCATACACAATTTCACAGAGGATTTTTGAGGAGTATGTTTTAAAAGCCTAATCAAAATCAGTGAACTTCTCATTCCAGAAAGGAGATAAGTAGTGCATGTTTTAAAAATAAATAAAATGTCGGATTATTCAAAGTACCACTTAACAACTTCCATTTTAAATGAATTCCCGAAAATTTATTATTTGAAAACAAATAATATGTTTTGCTCATCTATGTTTATTTTTGTTTTTATTTTTTTTCATTTATGTCGCGCGTGTACTGAAACTCAATCGGAAAACAACGAGGTACTGATGTGTTGACATTTGACATACACAATAGGAATTAGGTATTTCGATTCCCCACACGTGTTTACGTTCCGTCAACTATCTCTAAACACACCTTTTGGGTGTACAAATTCCAATAAAGAAGTCGATTTTTTTACTTTTGTCCATTGGACGACGCACTGTGTGTCATTCTGTTACCCTTCCGATATCAAAGTAGTGTTAATAATACCTTGAGCCTTCACGTTTTTCCTGGCCTGCACTGCAGTCACAGTCATCCAAGTCTGTTTCACGTTTTTACGTATCTCGCTTTTTATTCTCGTTGCAGCTCGCGTGATATTCCCCTTTAGGGCACAGCAATAATTAAATTCCCGAATTCTCCAGTTAAAACTTTGGTGGTAATCCAATCACCGAAATAATGAACCGCACTGATTTCCCTGGTTTATGTATCTACGAGAATCAACAGCTATATCATTTGTTACACGTTTTTTTTTAAATTAGTATCAGTAATAGATCGTATTCTTAAGGTAGTCGGTGAAAGTAATTCGACAATTTCTCCTACATCTATGAACCGATTCAAAAATATTTTGATGGGCTTTTAGAGACAACTTTATAGAATGGTATTAAGGCTATTGAAAACTAAAGAAGGAAAAATGTTTTTTCTCGTGCGAAAATCTAAAAAAAATTTCTTTGTTAATGTCAATAGCCTGCTGTCATTCTATCAAGTTTTCTCTAGGCCTAGCAAAGAATTTTTTCAATTTTTCAATCCATTCAGGGATATAGGAGAAATTGCCGAATTACGAAATCATTTCTTAAGCACGGCACCGCCACCCTTATAGGTAACTTAAAAATACTTTACTATCACGTTCTGAATGGCGCCATAAATATAGCGTCAAACACACTTTCGTGCATATTAGGGATTATTATATAAAGTACATTAGGCACAGCTGGGTTAGGGGACTTTATCGGCTTCCGCTTTCAAAATTATTTAGAGATATTACAGATAACCGATCTGACATTAGCGTTTATTTATTTCTTTATTAAAAATCAATAACTAGGAGCAGTGTTGATATCCACTCAAGTAGTCACAAGCTTATCTTCTATAAGTGAAATAAGCATACACGGTGTTACACAACGCGTATAAAAGTAGTATATAACGCATGTAACTTTGTAGATATAATCACAAAATGGAGTTGCTAAATCTTGTTTGATATTGAGTCAGTGCATGTTATTACTGTAATTAAAAAATGGAAGTAGAGGGTAACAACGCTTCGAAGACAAATACAAAAATATCTGCTCATCATAAATAATGGTCCAGCATTCTAAGATAAATTCAGGGAATACGTAAGTGAAGTCAACGCACTGTCATGACAAAGATCCAAATGCCCTGTGGGATTCTCTACGAGAAAACGAGCAGCAACTGAAACACAAATACCCAGATGATTTTTTTTCAAAAACTTCTTCTGTATCTTGGCTGCAATTGCTTCGCTGCATGTATATGAATATTTGCAAAAATAAAAAAGTTTGTCGCATAATCTAAATATGAGTACATCCTTAGCGAAGTAATAAGTTCATTGTTATTTAAATAAAATAATTAACAATAATCGATAGAAACAAAAAGACCATTGGAAGCGCTTGTTTGTGTACTTGAATTTAAAAAAATATATTAGATCGATAGCTCGATTAGATTTGAAGATATGTCGGTGTAAATGTTAAAAAACACAATTTTTATAATCAATCAATTTCTCAAATTTTTTCGAAATAAAAAATATCTTTCCCACAAAAAAAATATGGTAAATAGCCATTTCTTATGTAGAATTCACTTTATAAAAACTATAAGGTCTGATCTGGTTCTACGCTGATTTTTTTTCTCGAGAACGGAGAGACTTTTATGATCTATTTCGCTCCATTATCAAGCTAGTACATAAATGCAATTAATTTAAAATGTACGTACCCTAACGCTGTGGCGTCTCCTGTTAGATGACGTAACGCGTTGTTTGCGCGCCTAACGGATTTATTCAAACTTTAATGTTGAATACCGTTTGTAGAAAAAAAAATAAGAAAAAATCCTTTACATACTGTGTTTTGTATTAAGTAAATATTCTAAAAATATTACAGTTATATTTTTTGCAAGGAGCCTATATTAACCCGATGACTGATGACTATTTCATTATTCTTTGCGACCTTTTTCTTGAAAACTGTTCGTTAAAAAAAATAAATCTGATTTTTGTTCATAACAACATTGCCATAAATCTCTATTCTAATAAAAACTGAAAAAAAAAACACCATAACCCATTATCGCTTAGTCGTCTGATAGTGCATTACAGTGTAACGGAACCGGGGAAGCACAACGACAAATATTAATACCTTTTACACGCTTTTATTATTTAACTCACTTTCTCTGTTTGTTTGTTTGAATCGAATCTTGTAATCGATTTCCACACGCTTTCCGTGCTAGGTGTACGGAAAGTGTGTGAGCCTTGAAATAGGGCACAATAAAATGTTCTCGATGACAATATAATATTTAAATTATCAATCATTGGTTTCACTAATTAATCAATTAATGTATTAATATTAATTATTTTTCATCTTACTTCGAGTCGGACAGAAAACTGAACGCCAGTATTGCTGTTGGTACTCTCTTTAATGTAACAATGTTTCGTATAGATCTAAGGAAATTGTAATAGATTTCGTACCAATT
The DNA here is from genome assembly GCA_936432065.2 of Rutpela maculata. Taxonomy (NCBI): domain Eukaryota; kingdom Metazoa; phylum Arthropoda; class Insecta; order Coleoptera; family Cerambycidae; genus Rutpela; species Rutpela maculata. The sequence goes on from OW386287.2 coordinate 212,916,455, forward strand.
GTATACGACTCCTTCACAAATGGTGCTGTCAACGACGAAATTGTGGATTTAAAATCTGAATGTTACAGTGGCCCAGGTAAGTATTTTAGTGAGTAGTTTTCTTCAGTTTTTAATATTTAAAGTAAAATCGGATTAATATAAATAAAATACTTGCTTCGAATTAATAGTTTCCTTTCTGTTTTTATTTTATATAACAGTATGTGAGATCTCACGTATGTTAACTGTCCTTACTCCAATGTATTAGATTTTGACCTGTCAAAAAATATTTTTTACAGTAATATAAATTTAAAAGAAAGAAGAAACTTCTTGAAAAACTCAAAAAATATATTAATTTTTAAAAATATGGTACTTTAAAAATTAATTTATCTTCAAAACGCTACTTAATTAAGTGTCTCTAGTAAGTATTCTCACTTTGGTTAACACGTTGAATTTACTGCTTAGAATCGAGTGGGTGGTGATGACCTTCCTTGAATATAAGGATATATATTTTATTTTACCAGCTGAGGTTCTAGCTCTGGAAAGGAGTGAGTAGGTAATTAGTGCTAGTTCTTACTGGTTTGGCGCCAAAATGGTTGTATTCATAGAAACGATAAGCATAATGTCTCATATTTGTTAACAAGAAATTTTAGTCAAAAATATGCAATATGTTATTTATTTAGTTACCATTTGTTTGATATTTTGTTAGAATATATATTTTTAAAATGGCGCTATTTTTTTAAGTACATTATCGGCTTTTTACCGGGAAATTTGAATCCTGCGTTAACCTCACTTGCGTTATTTCTTAAGTTGGAACGCGCAAATAGAAAAGTTACAAAGTACAAAAAACTAGTTTTTTGTGTTCTTATATACATAAGAGGATAAGCTCTTAAAATTCACTACCTTTTTTTTACTTCCTTCTCACTTTTATTAAAGTTTTTGTTTTTATTTGGTACATTTGTTTTTCTTTCTGTTTTTTAATTTCTGTGTTAGGGAAAATTAAAGATTTTATTTGTATTTTTACATCAAGAAACTAAACATTTAATTTTTGACTTCAACTTTTATTATTTAATCATTATATCTTACTTTTGATACTTTGTTTCTCACTTGCGTTAACTAGTATTTTAAAAAATTGTCTTTTTTAACAAGATCAACCACTTACTTAAAATATCTATTTAACAATTTTTATGTTCTAATCTAAATGTCATATTTGAAAATAAATAAATATATTTTTCTTAAAATTACTTTCTGCAAATGCACGTTTTCGTGACAACGACCACAAAAGTGAAATTTTAAGATGAGCGTATTATAAACCTGAAAATACGTCGATAACTGACAAAATTATTTTTTATTTTTTAGCCCATTTTTGATAAAATAGTATATTATTATTTAATTTTTCGAGTAATTTTTATTAGATATAACTTTCTTCCCTACCACTTAGCACTTTTTGTTCAGCGTTATGTATTTCTAATAGCTTCATAGATGGTAATTACTCTTGAAGCTAGAATGATTAACTATCCCAAATACGCGAGTTACATATCTGCTAGTAGCCGTTCAGATGGAACTGTAACATATGTTACAAATTGCAGGAAATTGGAAAATAATTCAAGTATGCATGTGCACTTCGATAATATGTTTTCTCGTGTCTATCGTCAATAATATAGATAGATAGATGGATATTGCATAGTCTTTATTTCAGCAATATATGCACGTAATTGAAAATTTGCAGCAAGTCAGAGAAGTAGTTGCTTTGCATAAAAAATGAGACGGCATGATTTCATTAGGCGATTTTATTCATTTTTACTAAAGGGCATAGCCGGGTAAGCATGGTGTAACTGCCCCCAAGCGTCCGGCGCTTATATTTGTGGATTAGGAAGTAATCACGGAATGTAGCAATTTCACAAAATATTAGCCCGAAAGGGGGACTGGTCTGGGTAAGGGGGTTTGCGGTTTGAGTAAGGGAGAGGTTAGTTTTATAAAAACTATTTTTTTTTCTAAAAAACGGCGAATTCAATCGCTTTGTAAAAAATATATGTTAAAGACCTACTGAGAAAGTACTAAAAAAAATTCACGCTCAAATTCAGAGAACACATACAATAAAAAAAACATATACATTATTTTCAGGCACCAGACTGAATTTTTTTTCTGTAGCATGTCTGCCGACTTACTTATGTTATATTTTTCCCCAGTCTTGTCCGAAGATTATGCCATACTTTAAAAAAATGCCGAAGTTTGCAGTGCCGTATGCATATTTTGTGGGCAATTAACCTCTTACAAGTAAAGAAGGCCACACTGCAAAGTAAATATGGACACCTGAGTAGTGTATACATACTAGTGATTAGTGATTATGGAGATGGTGAACGTTGTAAGAGGAACCAATATAATGCCGCAACGCTGACAATTAATTAGGTGATCAATAGAGTTGAACTCTCTTGCGCCGCAAAAATCAGTTAGTAGAGTAAAATCTGGAAGTAAAGTCGCTTAGTTTTCGAGAAAAAAAAAACCGGCGTAGAACCAAACCAGACTTAGTGGGATTCTTTAGTAAGATAATCGTGTACACGAAATCATTTTTTACGACATTTTTTGGTGGTCGAGAACTTTTTTATTTCGGAAAAACTCAAAAAAATAGATTTTTAATGAAATATGTTTTTTAGCGTCTCCACCGCTATATCTCTGAAAACATTTGTGCTATCAAGCTATTTTTTTTTTTTTTTTAGATTAAAGTAGACACAATAGCGCGTCGAACAACGTCCCACGTGAACCCAATTTATTTTTTTTTTAAGTTGGTAAAATAATAGGAAACTCAAACTTATTATTTTCAGTAGCGTAATTTTAAGCAATCGAGAAAAAAATTTATTTATGAAAATTTGTATATACAATATACATGCTGCGTACAAATTGAAGCCAATAGTTGAAAAAAGTTTTTAGGTTAAAAATTTTTCATGTCCCGTTCATAGTATTGAGTCAGCGATTTTTTTTAACGGGCCAAAGTCATATTCTTGGGCGCTCGGCTGTAGCAAGCCTGCCGACTGCAACGATCTGACGGTCCCGCTCGGGGTGTATGTAGTAGTTTAACTTATACCGTGCGTGTTGCGGAGCGCTAGGCATAGGGAGTAAAATGACAACATCGCGCGTGCCAGCTGGCTGAAATGAAATAACACAGCTGGATGCTCCGCCCGACGGAGGAATTTACGGCAGCTGTGTTGTCATATCTTTCGCGCTACGTGAATGTACATGCCTAATGGGAAATTACACGCACGGTATCAATAGATACATTCAAAACCAGTAGTGATCAAAAGCATCTAGGGGATCAATATTATTGTTCAATATTTCATATATTGTACAGTAGTATTGATCATATGTTGTTAATATTAAGAAATTGTATAGTAAATATTAAATAGTCTCCTTTTAATAATAAAAAGATATAGGTAGATATAAATACCTAATCTATAAGTATCAATCAGGGTTACTAACTACCCATCTAATTAGTAAGTTTATTAGACATTTTTAAATGAATGAAAGTAAAAACGTACGCATAAAATGAGTTTTATTGTTGAAATAAATTTTCTATTTGGATAGATAAATATGTAGTATGTATAGGGTTGCCATAAATGTCCGGAAACTATATCGGGACACTATGTATTTCCCTAATAAAAAGGCATATATGTTAAAGAAAAATATATCATTGTCTTTTTAACAAAATTAAAACTGCTCCTTATTTTAAGAAATTTCATTGTTTTTATCGTGACGTCAAGACACAGAGGTCAATAACGGTGACTGGCCCGACGACCGTCTCGATATATCGGGACGGTTGGCAGTATGTAGTTTCGAAGATATATTAGAAACAGAACAAATTAAATGGACTATTTTTCCAGTTTGGAACATGGATATTTTCAGCAATTTTTGGGTATACCTACCCAAATATCTAATAACATTAGAAAGAAAAACAATCACGCTGCGTAAATATACCTGTATTTATAATTATTTCAATTAAATATTAATACTTTCTTATTTTCATGTTTTTTAATACCCAAAATACGAAACTTTGTAATTACATAAAACAAATTTACGAAGTTTTATTAAATCGTTTTAAATCTACATATCCAGATTTACAGGGAGATTTACCGTACACATGCAGTAATACTTCTTCAGGAGTAAATTTGTCACCTTTCTTATCGATATATATATTTATTTTTCATTTGCGAAAATGCGCAAATTCAATAATTATTTCTTTACAAATTTCAGATATACAAACTAATGTAATAACAGAATAATAACACAATCATATTGAACATATTTTATGAATTATTGAAGTTAGTTTCCCCTTTCTTTTTAAAATGTACGTGGAATATCTGTCAAAAACTTCGGAAACTCATATCAACCATTCAAAACTTAAGCTTAATCGTTGGTTACATTACTAATCATAAAATAAATTTTGTGAAACACATATATGTATTTACCAATAGTTAACTTTCAGATTCAGGTTAGTCAACCAAAAAGATAACCAACGATTGTGAAACTGGCTGTAATTCGTTCATATCTGCCTCGAAATCTTTAATAATGTTGTTACAGGAACGACATTTGCAGGCCTTCCTTAAAACAAGCACATTTTTTTTTTTTTACAAATAATGAACTCCATTGTTTTAGAAAACTAAATAAGTACATACAGCACACTTTAACCGCCACTACTTTTGTCAACCGCCACTTCTACGCGACTAATTTGACCAACCCTGCATGCGAGGTGTATTAATTGCGGCCCAATGTCGCATTTAGCGCTGATAAAAAAAATCGCTGTTGCCGAACGGTACACTTTAGGAAAAAATATATTGTTTCAAATCTTTTGTGATTATTAGGCTTTATTTTCTTCGCTGCATGTATGTAAATATTTTCAAAAATAAAAAAGTTTATCGATTGGTGAAGATTTCAATACATAAAATATATATTTTTAGTTTATCTGATTTTTAGAGAAATGAAAGTGCGAATTGTGCCCAAACCGTTTATATTGGTAAAAGCGCTACACTGTGTGCTTTAATTCGACACAAAAAAAAATTCGGTTCCTTTAATAGTTTTAAAGATATGGATGGCGGTGGAAACAAAAAAAAACAATTTTCTTTAAAAATACATTTTTTTTCACTTTTTATTGATTTAAAAAGTTCGAGACCACAAAAAAATGTCGTAAAATATGATTTCATATGCCCGGTGATATACTCAAAGGAACCTAACATGTTTGACCTGGTTCTACGCCAAAAAAAAAAAAAACCACACGATAGACTTACGAAATCGCTGCTCTAAGTCGTCTGTAACGTCCGCATTTGTGTGGACATCTGTTGCTAGTACAGCAAACTTATTTTCGGAAGTAATATCAATATAATCTCTCAATCAACTTTTAATTTGAGATCTTGAGAATATGTACGTACATCTTTATTATACTCTTGGGAACGAAGAGTATCATTCAAATTTATCGGCACAATTCTAAAACCGTAAATATCGCTCGTAGAGAAAAATTTGCGTATCATTATACTAGTGATCGAATTTTGAACAAAGTTTCGAAATGTTCGTCCGTCCGTCACCATTCTTGTAAACCTCGTTGTAAGCACAATAAGTTAAGACAGAAAATTCCGATCGAACTGAAAGGACCGTGTTAAATAAATTATTAATTAAAAAAAAAACATATATCAGTTGTACTAAATTGGGAGTCCGCCATATTGGATTTAGAATGACGTCACTTAGCTAACCATGCATTGTCATCCAAACTAAACGTGTATGCAAAATTTCAGCTCAATCGGTTAGAGATAACTGTTTTAAAATGCAGTTGCAAGATTTGACCCATACTAACAAGGCAAGTTAAATAAAAGCTTGTAAAATAGCTGATTTCTGGCCCCCAACGCGTAACGCATAAAACCCAGAGAAAACGGTTGGAAAAGGCTCAAAACTAATCAACATACGTCTTCTTGGTATCAAAAGGCTGGGGAAAATTTTTTTTCACCCCTAAAAATATCAAAAAAATATCACCTAAAATTGCTTTTGAATAATAGCTCATACTGAATGTGAAAATTATATTTATTTTATGATAACTATTAGGTATTGATTCAATGGAGAAACAAAGGGGTAAAAACTACGTCTATTCACAAGTAAATATTTAAAAAAATGAAAATAATCAGCTATAGATGCAATTTTTTCTAAAAATAATAAGGTTTAATGTATTATAAATAAATAAAAACTTCCTATTCTACTTAATTAGTTTTCATTGACTAGACACAACTGCAATTTTATGTCTTGAAAAATAAAATCAACTTTGTTTTGTACCAAGATTATGAAGTACCCGGTATTAAGCTAGCATCAATGTTCGATCAGCTAATGCACGTACTTACTTATTTACTAAGATAGTGAATTTTTATAAAGCTGGTTATATATATGATTATTAAATTGAAGTAAAACCGGGTATTGTGCATTCGAAAAAACGTGATTCGACGTCACTTCAGGCAAAACCGGAAGTTCAGGCACATCAATTTAAGACCAAATCATGGTAAATAGTCTGGTTATTCATTTCCAGCAGTTATCATTTCAATAACTGCAGTAGATTTGAGAAATCGTGGTACAGTATCGAGGGGTGGTAGGTCCAGACTTCGGACCCATCTGTCGGAGAAATTGTCCATAATTTGAAGTTTTGCCACAGGAACTTATTGTTCAGAATCAAAACGTGCGGTGTCCTTTATTATACTCCTCGCAAAAACGAAGAGTATATTGTATTTGATCGGCACATTTCTAAATCAGTAAATATCGCTCGTAGAGAAAAAATTTTCATATCATTATGTTAGTGAATGAATTCTGAATAACTTTCAAAATGTCCGTCTGTCCATCTGTTCGTCCGTCCGTCATGTTTCTTGTGAGCACGATAACTTAAGAAAGAAAAGTCCGATTATATTGAAATTTGGAAAGTAAGTTAGCGTTAGCTAGAGGAGGAACCCTATTGTTTTTGAAAAAAATCAATCAGTGAATAAAAAAGTTATTAATCATTTAAATTAAAAATATATATATATTTTCTTAATTTTTGTCATTTGTACTTAAATAGAAATCATGCGAAATTTTATTCTCTATATTTTTTTTGTTTATACATTTTACTAATATATATATATATATATATATATATATATATATATATATATATATATATATATATATATATATATATATATATATATATATATATATATGTTTCCCACTATTTGTGGGGAAAACGATAATAAATTTTTATTTTATATTTGTTTAGTTTAGCATGAGTGTCTGTTCTTGCAGACTCACTCCTCTCAGGGTTAAAGTAGGTTCAATGAAAACAAATCAGGAATTTTACGATCAATAAAACACTGTAGTTGAGAATAGATTTGATTTTATTAAATTTACTGGAATATGGTTGTTTTGCAAGAATTTTTACAGTGATAAATTATACAAAAATGAATGTTGGGCGCCGTTAAAAACATATAATTATTTAAAAATCTGACATGAAATTTGTTTACAAAAAGAAAAAGGAAAACTCTGATGTGGTTTTATTCTTACGTACTAGTGAGACTTTTTACCTTACATCCGATCGGTAGCTACCGCGCGACCGCAAACACCAAGACGTGGAGAGAAATCTTCTTCTAGTTGTCGTTGCTAACTTGGCTGCAGTGTTGACAATCGACAGTACAGCTGATGTGATATGGACGATCCTTCTGTTTCGTTCTTGTTTTGTTGCAAATAAAACTTCTCTGGATACTGGATTATTGTTAAAACGATGCACTATTCGTTGCACTTAAATTCGTGCCGAGGTGAGTACCAAGATATATTTTCGAAGACGACTTTTACATATAGGGAAACTGCCCTTGTTTACAAATTTACAATTTTACAAAATTTGAGATTTATTTTCTTAATTCTCGTTTTCATATAACCAGGGAAACTATTTTTGAGTCATTACAATAATCTTACTTTGATTTGCATACTTAATACATTTACTTTACTTCAAAATTTCAATTTTCTTCTTTTAAATATTTTTAGGTTATGTCTTCCGCTAAAAATTTGCGTGCGGTTAGTTTCGTAGTTGAATAATGACTGAATTGTAAATTCTGGCTTTCTATTGGGCCAAAATGAAGTATCTGACAGGATTTTACGTCTTGATTTTTTTGAAAGAAAAATTTAATTTATGAATTTACTTTTTCTAGCTTTGTGTTTTATTAAATGTTTATTTTACTACTTGAGTCTCATTTCTCATGCTTTTCTGAGTATTCTGATATGCAATACATATTGATTTATGCCTCAATTGCAATTTTTCATGGTTATGTGAACTCGGACATATTTTAACAATTTCTATCCTTAATACCTAATTTTAGCTACCAAACCATATTCCTGCTTATAGTTTAAAGTACATTTAACATTTATTAACACAATTTCAACACCTTACTCTATTATTTTTACTAATACTGAACTATGCATTTTAGCATGTCGTTTGAGGAGAAACTTGTCACCCCCTACAAATTACTACATGATGTGTTGTACAAAACTACACTAAATCTATGGACCTGGCCAAACTCTATAACAACAAAGTGAAATACTCTAAGAAAAAACCTTTTTATAACTATTTTACACAATTTTTAAGAAAAGTTCATCTGACAGCCATGTGATTTTCTCACTGTGGGCCCCATTTGAAGTTTAATTTAAGGGAACTTACGTCGTAGAGTAAGTATAAACCATATTGTTTCTGTTTTGACACATTTTATCCTATTACGATAGGTATTTTTATGAAATACTTGTGAAGTTTGGTTTCAAACGTAACCTCCCGTTTAAACTTTTTGTTATTTTCTACCCTGCTTATGTAGTCCTTTTATTATAAGTTTGTGCTTGTTTAAGCTTAGAAATTATCACCTTTTTAATTGTTTATTGTTAAATTTATGATTACACTTTTTATTTATTGATAAATTTTTATTGTTTTTAGGTCCAAACCACCCTCTCATGTGTGTCAAGAGTTCCTGTTGGTTTGCCACCATTTGGCTGTGTACAAAAGTTTATTTAAGCATCGTTGCACTTTATCGATACCTTGTTTTGGTGTTATTTACAAATAGAGTCTTCCAATGTACAGGTGTGCACTATTTTCTTACTGCTAGATATATTAATAAATTTATTTACAATTCAAACACTTATTACTAAATTCAACTGCAGTGCTTTATTTTAACGACACAAACCTGCCTTCAGCATGTGATTGGAGTGCCTCTGCATCTCACAAGCACTCGTGCATAAGTAACCACCATCAGTGGCGCTTCTGAGTTTTATTTGATATAGATTACTAATTTTATTGTTTGAAGTGAATTGTTCCAATATATTATATTGTTTGGGGAGAATATTGCGACATTATATATATATATATATATATATATATATATATATATATATATATATATATATATATATTTCATAATAATATATCTAATTCGTTAGAATATAATACTCGAATGATATATACTACAGATATTCAATTATTGTAATGATGTGTGATGGTCCAATAACTAAAGCTTTGTCTGACAATGCAAAGGTCTCGTGTTTGAATCCCTGACAGGTTTTTTTCTCATTTTTTTTTTTTTCATATATTTTTTTTTCTCAACAAAGATGGTATCACAAAATTTAGAATGTCCAAAAACTAGCATTATTTACAAGAAAACTGCGAAGAGTATCCTATAGAATGTGTAACAATTATATAAAAAGCTCAGTAAATCGGCAAAGAGAATAATGCTTCCACTAGTTTATTTATTTATTTTATGACCGATAAGAAAAAATTCAATAACAATCATGACGGTTGTATTTCTTTTTTTTTTTTTAGGATTCAAGTTCTTCACCAAATTCTTAGTGTTGCCTTTTTTATTCAAATTAAGTAGTACACTTATCTCATAATCACTTATAAATAAAGAAATGTTAAACGTAAACTTCAATCACATTTCATTAAAACTCATCAGATACAAATTATTATTCATCATTACAAAAGCAAATGTCAAATACGTTTAGACTTTTCTAGATTAACATCCACCATTATTCAGACTTCTAGCAACGGTGTGTGCTTCGATGTGTGCTATTAACATTTTGACCTATTCCAATTTCAGATATGTCAAGTTCCACTTCCAACCCTGTCTAATAAATTAATTTCTGTCACTGCTCTATACCATCCTCGGCTAAAAGAATGATCTTTTTCTGGCACATAATTAATTAGAATTCGGCCTATCTTATCTCTTAGTTCATTTGGAACGTGTATGCCATGGAGAATTTCATATATGAAATGGTAATTACATTTGCAAAAAAAATTGGACACTATCAATAGAAGTATGTCAGAGTTAGACATTAAAATACATTACTTCTGCTAATGGATTGCAATTCGGTTGCTGACGAATTTTTAAAAATGATTTAGTATAGTAGATACAGTAATTGAGGTGTTAGTTTCGTTACATACAGGGCGTTCCTCAATGGGTGTGATTCCTTAGGTTATTTTATGAAGAAATCTTCATATGAACATAATATGTTCGTAATGGCTTACATTTCTTGCTACAGTGTATTGATTTTTTTTTAATCGATATATTTTAATAATTCAGTTTTTATTGTTTCATTGAATTTATTTTATTTTTCGCTGTTTTTATTGGAATATCTCAATAAATATGGTGAATTTTACCAATGAGGAAATGGAGACAATGCATTACGTTTCGCAGAAGGTAATGCAACAATAACCAAAAGTAGGGATGGAACGGATGTGCTTTTGGCCGGATAACCGGATACAGTATATCCGGCCAGTTCAAAATCCGGTCCGGCCGGATATCTTGCTTCTTCAAGCAGTCGCTTTTATTGAGATATACGAAATATGATAAATACTAGAACACATTTATTGATAATTACGAGATTCAGAAATTAACAGACAGCTATGTCAAAATTATTACAACAATTAACATTGACCAGTTTTGTATAAACTGAAACATCAAAAGCATGGACATATTGAAAATTAAACAATTAAACATTTTACTTTAACACTTCCTCTAAAATATTAAATTGTTTTTACAAATACTAAATAATCAAATCATGCCCAACATACGAATTGCACACGCGGAATTGGTTTAGTAAGAATATCCGCTACTTGATTTTTACTTGATACATGTTCTATCACAAGTTGACCATTCTGGACTCGCTCACGTACAAAATGAAAACGCACATCTATGTGCTTCGAGCGTTTGTGAAATTCCGGGTTCTTAGCTAACTTGATAGCACTTGCATTATCAACCAAAAGCACAGGTATAGATTTTAACGGTGCAATTTCGTTGAATAGTCGACTCAGCCATACAGCGTCCTTTGCTGCCTCACTAGCTGCCACATATTCAGCCTCTGTCGTTGACAACGACACGCTTTGCTGCCTCCTGCTAGACCAAGTAATAGCTCCGCCGCTGAACTTGAAAACTATTCCGCTTACTGAGCGCCGTGTACTGGAGTCGCTAGCATAATCGGCATCACTATAGGCTTCCAGTTCGCCTATCTTTTTAGCAAATTCGTACTGGATACCTAATGCCGATGTACCTTTTATGTACTTCATAATGCGTTTAACCATTATCCAATGCTTTTCTTCCGGCTTCTCAAGGAACTGTGACACGTAATTTACAGCGAAAGAAATATCTGGTCGCGTCGCAACAGCCAAATACATTAGACAACCTACCGCCTCTCTATACGGGACAACCAAATCAGCATCAGTTGCTTCCTCTGTTGGTAGACATTTTTCCATTGGTGTTGATACAGGATTTGTATGCTGCATATTAAATTTCTTGAGAACACTCTCAGCATATGACTTTTGACTAATGAAAATTGAACCGTCATTGCCTCGTTCAATCAGTATGTTCAGGTAACATCCGACTGGCCCAATAGTAATTTTAAACTCGGTTTTTAACTTAAGCAAGAAATCGTTAATATCAGATTTCCTCGTCGTAACGACCAAACCATCGTCAACGTATAGCACCACCACCAACTTTCTACCATTTTCAATTCGATAGAATAAACATGGATCTGCAGTACTTTCATACAATCCGAAGTTAAACAACACATCCTTGAAACGTTTATTCCAGCATCTTGGTGATTGTTTCAATCCATACAGGCTTCTCTGTAGTTTACAAACACAATTAGTTCCATCAATAAATCCCTCAGGCTGCTCCATATATATTTCTTCTTCAATTATGCCGTTGAGGAAAGCTGTTTTTATATCAAATTGCGCCAACTCGAGATGTTCGTTTGCTGCAATACTTAATACTGTTCGGATCGTATCAAATCGAGCAACAGGACTGAAAGTTTCGCTGTAATCGATACCTTCCCGCTGACTAAATCCCCGGGCAACCAGCCTCGCTTTATATCGATCTATCTTACCATCAGCCTTTCGTTTGATACGGTATACCCAGCGATTTGAAATGGGTTTGCGTCCTGCTGGTAATTCGACTAAAGTCCAAGTCGAATTTTCCTTCAGCGATTCCATTTCCTCTTCCATAGCCGCCTTCCAATGGTATTTTTCCGATGACTTAGTTGCTTCAGCGTAACTTCTCGGCTCGTCAATTTCAGCTATCATACTTTCAATCAAACGATCAGGAGCTTTAATTATTGTACGGTCTCGTAATTGTCTTGTCGTTGAATCAGTTGATAAACTAGTAGTAGGCTCATTTTCTGATTCTAATTTATTTTCTTCCAAGTTGTCGCTCATTTCGGCAGGAAACAGCGCCAATGTCTTTCCAGCGACTTCTGGTTCAAATACAACACTCTTGCTGCGAACAACACGACTTTCAGGCTTCATCCAAACTCTAAAACCGTCCACATCATCTGAATATCCGACAAATACACCACGTTTTCCCTTCGCGTCCCACTTCTTCCGCTGCTGTGCTGGCACATGCACATAACAGTCGGTACCAAAGACATGAAGTTTATCCAGGTGTGCAGTCTTCCCTGTAAACAATTCATATGGTGTCTTTCCATCGACGCAGCTCGGACCAGTTCGATTAAGAACATAAACGGCGGTGTTAACTGCTTCAGCCCATAAAAATTTTGGCAAATTCTTCGCCAGAAGCATTGTTCGAGCAAGTTCAACAACAGTTCTGTTAGTGCGTTCAGCACAACCATTCTGCTCAGGCGTATATGGATTTGTAATAATTAGTTTGACACCATTTAATTTCAAAAGTTTGTGAACGTCTTTATTGTCAAACTCCCGACCGCCGTCACATTGAAATGTTTGCACGACGCGCCCGCACTGGTTTTTAACCATATTCAGCATTTCCGAGATTTTCTCCACAGTTTCCGATTTTTCTTTGAGAAAATAAACTAAGCGTAAGCGTGAATAGTCACATGTAAAGCACACGAAGTACTTTGCTCTACCTAACGATACGCATTCCATTGGACCACACAGGTCAGCATGAATGACTGCTCCGGATTCTGCCGTACGCTGTTGACGTCATCGGAAGCTACTTCTATGCTGCTTCCCCTCAACACATGCTCCGCAAAACTCTTCATCAACTGTGATGTCAATTCCACGTTCTTTCAGGATTTTCTGTACATGACGTTTGTTCTGATGACCAAGCCGCTCATGCCAAATCTGCATCGTATTCTTTGAGATAAGATTCGCTTCATTGTCACATGACGTTTCTGGTGGCTTCACACGAATATCCATCTTGAACATTGTATTGATGCGTACAGCTCGTGCCTTGATAAGTCCATCTTTTATGAATTCACATCCGGTCCTGGACGAGTTACATGTCATCCCCTTATCAAGCGCGGATATCTCAGAAAACAAGTTTCTACGCACATTTGGCACATACAGAGCATTCTCCATGTAGCACGGTAGCCAACTTCCATTCACGGCGGCTTCGAATCTAATTGTTCCTCTTCCAAGGGCATTCATTGTGGACTTATCACCGATTTTTATTTGAACCGGTGTTGTGAAGTTTTCAAATGACGAAAACCATTCACGATGATGCGTCATATGGTCAGTTGCGCCAGAGTCAACAATCCACATGTCATTTTCAATTTCCGCGTTCATGGTTTCACTTATGAAAGCTTGATCACCTCTACCACAATTTGATGGATTTGCGCTACCTGGTCCCTTCTTTTGTCTTGAATTTGGACAATTTCGTCGATAATGACCCTTTGCTCCGCAACCATAGCATTTGAAGTTCGACTTCTTCTCTTTGCTTTTATCAGTTGTGAATCCGACGGGTTTCCTCGACTGCTGATTTTTACTGCTACTAGGTTCACTCTTCCATTGAGTTTTACTCTTAGCTGCCATAAGTGCTACCAACTCGTCGTGTTTTTGAGCTCTCTGTTGCCGACGTTTTTCGTCTGACGTTAGCACTTGTATTAAATTAGCAAACGTCTGTTGGTTTTCAGCCCTCGCCCACCACGCCTGCCTAAGACTTTCATAATCATCTGATAAAGTATCCAATAACTTCACCATTAACGATGACTCATCTGGTTTTACATTTAGTTGTTGCATACGTAAAGTCAATCCTTCAAATTTGCTGATGTGAGTTACCATATCATCAGCTGGATTCATGCTAAAACTAAAAAAATCAGCCTGGACAGTGTGAGCTGCTTGTTTTGTCTGTTGTTCAAAAACAGCATGCAACTTAATCCACATTTCCCTTGCAGACTCACAAATTACAAGCAATGCCATAACTTTAGCCTCCAACGTCTTGACAATGATTTGACTGGCTGCACGATCGGCCTTGTCCCAAATTTTCAGACTCATCTCGTATTTAGCATTATCTTCCGGAGTTGCATTATCCACTAAAACTGTTGGTTTTCTGAGGTCACCGATACACACTTCGTAGGCTCCCTCAATACCACGTAGTATATTTCTAACAGCGAATTTCCAGATACTCCAATTTTCGGCGCCTTGCAGTTTTTCTATTCCGTGATATTCCATTGCTAAGACTGTTAAATACGTATTTCCAAATATACGGCCAAGATTCACACTACTTCGACTTGATTGCCAATATTCACGTATCTGACTTAAATCAAACAACAAGTCACAAAGAAAAGACTCACCGAAAAGTTCCAGTATTTATTGAGCACTTAGTCCGTACGGGAACCACGCTCTGCTACCATATTGAGATATACGAAATATGATAAATACTAGAACACATTTATTGATAATTACGAGATTCAGAAATTAACAGACAGCTATGTCAAAATTATTACAACAATTAACATTGACCAGTTTTGTATAAACTGAAACATCAAAAGCATGGACATATTGAAAATTAAACAATTAAACATTTTACTTTAACAGCTTTATCTACGAGCAGATCGCGATATTTACAATTAAATTCAAGTCGCACCCGTATTGTCCTGTCCTGCCAATCTTGCACATTGCTGCAAGTAATTGTAATTACACATTACAATGCGCATGGTACACCAGAAGAGAACTAATAATAATTAATAATGAATATTTATATGTGTGTACTTGGTTCTATCCACAGTTATGGTGTTTTTGTATTTATTATACTCTTCGCAAATACTAAAAACAACATTTGATCGGCACATTTCTAAAACCGTAAATATCGCTCGCAGACAAAAAAATTTTATATCATTGTGTTAGTGAACGAATTCTGAACAACTTTCAAAATGTCCGTCTGTCCGTCCGTCCGTCCGTCACGTTTCTTGTAAGTACGATAACTCAAGAAAGAAAAATCCGATTGTACTGAAATTTGGAGAGTAGTTAGAGGAAGTACCTTATTGTTTTTGAACAATTGATCGATAAATAAAAATGTTATTAATGATTTAAAATTGAAAAAATGTTTTTTCGATTTTCATGTTTTTGTAATTGAATATAAATCTGGTGGAATGATATTTCATTTTAATATCTAAATATTTATATATTTTACAAATATACATTTCATAATGTAATATACAACCGTGAAAATATGATTTTAGCTCGTGTCTTATAATGTAAAAATTTACATTTTTTTACGTGTAAGGTGGTGGTGTAGTTTTTACGCTTTTGACTCGGAATCCAAATGTGAATCCAAACGGGTTCGAAACCCAAATGGGGTTTGGAATGATTTTTTTTTTTAATTTTTACTTTATTTTACACTGTCTTACTAACTTCGTTAGTTCGTAAAATTAAAAATGTCTAAAACTAACATTATTTACAAACAACCGCGAAGAGTATCCTATAGAATGTGTAACAATTATATAAAAAGTTCAGTGAACAGGCGAAGAGTACGTTTTTAACTTGTTAATATTATGATTTTCTAAGGAACTTCATTCTCAGAAGAACCAGCAACCGGAATCGTCTTTTGAAATTGCATGCATTTTGTGTAATTACACATCAAATGAAAAAAAAAGTAATTTCTCGCGATCGTTAGTAGTTGCTGTTTTTGTCATTAGCAATACAATGGAGAAAAATAGCTATACATATCTCTACCACCACTATTGTATTAGTCCAGTAATATATTTTCTTGCACCCTGAGTGGGTCTTTGTCCAGAGCGAGGTCAAACTATGCCTACGATTTTTTTGATTTTATGATCTTTTGTTTTCAATGTCATTTAATATCTTAGCCCCACAAAAAAAACTAAAAGTTCAAAGCAGCGAACCAGACCCATGTATCCCCATGTATTTTCGGTCGCTGAATCCGAATCTGAGGTCAAAAAAAATCGTACACCCCCAAAATCATTAGCTAGAGCCAAAAAGCACCCCTGAAATGGGATAAAAAGAAGATTAAGCTACCAGACTAGTTGTTACTTCTTAAACAATCGAATTATACAAATTAAGGTTAAACAGCAGCGTACATATAATAGATATGAAAACGAAAACTAGCCCCCATATATAAAAAAATCGATCCAAAACAGCAATGACTGCTGAAAAAGCTCGAAATGTCTAAGTTTTGTTAAAGTGTTAAGAAACTACATAAGGTCCGACGTAATCTTCATAAACTGCCCCTATAGAGTTGAGAACAACCACCTTTAAGTTCAAAGGACATGAGAAAAACAAGAAAAAACGTAAAATCCAACAGGATTTCTATTTTCATGGATGCTATGATTGGCTGAAATTGCGTAAGTACTCTAAAATAGAACCAGAAACTTACGTACCATCAACATCCTACACTGTCAACCCTCAGAGGGTGTGAAAACTACCCCCTATGTAAGATTTAACTATAAAAAGTTACAGTGACTTCTATAAAAATTCGAAACACCTGCGTTGTGTGGAAGAGAGAAGAAACTGGACTATGTTCGACAATGTGCTTGAAAACCACCCCCACGGGGTGGATGCTGTAAGATGCTGGAAAAACAGAGAGAAACTAATCGGATTTACATTTTTATGGATGCTATGATTGGCAAAAATCGCGTTGCACACTTAGAGTTTGAAACTCATGTCCTATAAATGTTATTAAGTAACACCCTCAGAAAGGATGTAAACTACCGTAATTCAAGATATAATGAAAAAGCTATACTGTTGCTTATTCGTTTCATTTCCATAGTTTTTTTTTATAGGGGTGGCGTCTCTCAACCCCGAGGGAGTGGTTTTCAAGCACAGCGTCGAACATAGTCTAGTTTCTTCTCTCTTCCACACAACGCAGGTGTTTCGAATTTGTATAGAAGTCACTGTAACTTTTTATAGTCAAACCTTACATAGGGGGTAGTTTTCACACCCTCTGAGGGTTGACACTGTAGAATGTTGATGGTACGTAAGTCCATCCTGTTGCATTTTACGTTTTTCTTGTTTTTCTTGTTTTTCTCGTGTCCTTTAAACTTGGGGATGGTTGTTCTCAACTCTATAGGGGCAGTTTATGAAGATTACGTCGGACCTGATGCAGTTTCTTATCACTTTAACAAAATGTAGACATTTTGAGCTTTTTCAGCAGTCATTGCTGCTTTGGATCGATTTTTTGATATATGGGGGCTAGTTTTCGCCCCTCCCTGGGGGTGTGTTTCACATCTATTGTATGTACGCTGCTGTTTAACCTTGATTTGTATAATTTGATTGATTAAGGTATAAGAACTATTCTCGCAGCTTAATATTCTTTTTACCCCATTTCAGGGGTATTTTTTTGGCTCTAACTAATGATTTTGGGGGTGTACGATTTTTTTTGACCGCGGATTCGGATTCAGCGACCGAAAATACATGGGAATACATGGGTCTGGTTCGCTGCTTTGAACTTTTTTTTTCTTTGTGGGGCTCTGTATATTATATCCATATTATCGATATGGACGATATCGATATCGAGTGTAGACCTATTTAGGAATTTAAGACTTATTTTTTTTATTTGTTATTTATTTTGATTGTAGTTTCTAGTTCATTGTTAATTTTATAAATATTTTGATATATAACTGACAATTAACAAATAACATTTAAGTTTCATGCATTTTGAACAGTTTTTATTTGGCCGGATGTTGACCGGATATTTTTTCATATCCGGCCGGAGCCGAATATACGGTTTGGAAGCCGGATTGGCCGGATGCAGTAGACAGACCGTATATCCGTCCCATCCCTAACCAAAAGTATGTATTATCAGGAAAGATATCCTAATCGTGCCTTGCCAGATAGCCGAGTCTTTTCGACTATTCATCGCCGTCTTTGTGAAACTGGTAGATCTCGAACTGTCAGAACACCCGAAATTGAGGAAGCGGTGCTGCAAGAAATCGACGAACATCCTGAGACAAGTACGAGGAAGATTGCTAGATCTTTGTCATCAAATTGTATGGCGAATTTTGGTTAATTACTTCCACATCCAGTGGAAGTATAGTAACGACAAAAAAATTTTTAAAAATTTTTATTGTTCAAATAGGCTTAGAATGTCATGAAACGTCGAGATTTCAAGTTTGAGCGAAAAAAAAATTTCTGTCTGTCGGTCTGTCTGTCGGTCTGTAACTTTTTTTGTGCGCACGTTTACTCTGGAACCGTTTGAGATATTGACTTGAAATTTGGTACATATATGTACTTTAATGAGATCTAGAACTAGATTATATTTTCATCTTGTTCCGTCAAAGGGTTGGGGGGTAAATTGGGGTAAATTTAGTGTAAATGGGTAAATCAAGCAGGTAAGAGTCCATAAAATTGGTATTTAGTCTATACGAGAGAAGCTAAGGCCTCAAAAAAAAAAATTGAAATTAACCACCCCCATTACCACGCCCCCCCCCCCATTATTAAAGGGGATGAAAAAAAAAATTGTGATTTAGTGTATGTACAAGAACCAGAAGCCTCAAAATATTTTTTTACTTCATCCACCCCCACTACCACCCCCCTATCACCACCCCCATCTCACTACCGATGTGGGGTATCGTTTTATGGGTTTTTGGGGTAGAGGATTTCAAATATTATATTATTAAAGTTCTATAAACAATTATTTCCACATACAAAGTTTTTTCGATGTGAGTTACTTGGATAGAGAATCTGGATGTGGAAGTAGTGATTCCTTGGGCAGCGGTTTTTTTCACTGTATAAATACCTCATACATTATTTGTACAAACTCATTTTTATTCTTTTTATTTATATGCGTATGTGTTTGTAAGTATATAAATGTTTTTGTGAGTGTCTGTTTATATTCTATACGTGTTTATGTTTTTGGATATATATTAACGTTTTTTTAATTATCTTGACTTACCATATGTACAAACATGTTTTTAAATAATGGAACAAATATCTATCTATCTATCTATCTACTGATGATAATCATAAGGGCTATAATCGTATCTCATGTCGTTTTTATTGGTCCACAAAGAGTTAACTCCGACTTCTTAAATTAGTTATTGTTTTTTATTTCACAAACCATTTTTTATTGAGATAATTTTTACCTTTCGAAAGAGCACAAATTTCAGAAGTTTTTTAAAGTATTTGAACACCTTAGATGGTTGTATTTTTTTTATAAACTTTCCTGACTAACCCTTTTTTGTTAAAATGGCATTATTAATCTTTACTTCATCTTTAAATAATCGTTAACTTGTTGAACAGAAAATAATGCACATTAGTGCAAGAGAGCAAACTGAAATAATAAAATTGACACCTCTCATTTTGTAATTAGCATATAAAAACTAAGGATTTACAGGATTTTTCAAAAAATCGACCGTACCGACCTGTATAACACCCTGTATATTAAAAAAAAATAGATACTGGTCGAATTGAAAACCTTCTTTTTCAAATATTTTCAAGTTGGTTAAAAACTTGTACAAAATTTCGATGGTGAGATGAACAACTAGGTATTTTTGTATCCTTCATATTTTTTACTTTTAAATAATTTTACTTCCATATCAAGTGGAAGAGTAACGACAAAAAAATTTTGAAAATTTTTATTGCTCAAATAGGCTTAGAATGTCATGAAACGTCGAGATTTTAAGTTTGAGCGAAAAAAATGTCTGTTTGTCGGTCTGTAACTATTTTTGTGCGCATGATTACTCTGGAATCGTTCAAAATATTGACTTGAAATTTGATACACGTATGTATTTTAACGTGATCTGGAACTCGATTATATTTTCATCATAATCCGTTTAAGGGTTGAGGGTAAATTGGGGCAAATGGGGGTAAATGGGGGTAAATGGGGGTAAATGGGGGTAAATGGGGGTAAATGGGGGTAAACAGATAAATCAATGAGGTAAGAGTCCATAAAACTGATATTTAGCATAGGTATACAAGAGAAACTATAAGGTCTCAAAAATGTTTTTGGCACCACCCCAACCCCTTTAATAAAGGGGGGGTGAAAAAAAATGTGATTTAGTGTGTGTACAAGAACCAAAAACTTCAAAATATTTTTTTACTTCATCCACCCCCACTGTCACCTCCCTATCACCACCCCAACCCCACCACCGATGTAGGATATCGTTTTACGGGTTTTTAAATTATTAAAGTTCCATAAACAAGTTTTCCCATATACAAATTTTTTTCGTTGTGAGATTTTTTTCGTTGTGGATGGAATTTACTTCCACATCCAGTGGAAGTTTAGTAACCCAAAAAAATTTGGAAAATTTTGATTGTTCAAATAGTCATGAAACGTCGAGATTTTAAGTTTGAGAGGAAAAAAAATTGTCTGTCGTTCTGTCGGTCTGTCTGTAACTTTTTTTTGTGCACACGATTACTCTGGAACCGTTTGAGATATTGACTTGAAAGGTAGATGTATTTTAATGTAACTTTTTTTTGTGCACACGATTACTTTGGAACCGTTTGAGATATTGATTTGAAATTTGGTAGATGTATTTTAATGAGATCTGGAACTAGATTATATTTTGATCTTATTCCGTTAAAGGGTTGAGAGATATGGGGGTAAATAGGTAAAATCAAGCAAGTAAGAGTCCGTAAAATTGATATTTAGTATATATAAGCTAAGGTACCAAAAAAATTTTTGACATTAGCCACCCCCATTACCACTCCAACCCATTATTAAAGAAAAAAATAAAATTGTGATTCAGTGTGTGTGCAAGAACCAAAGGCCGCAACATTTTTTTTATTTAGTTCCTATCCCTACTATCGTTCCCCCAAACTAACCTTTTTCTAGCATCTCTCTATTTGGTTAATTTTGTACTTGTTTGTCCTCTTTTGTTTTGAAAATCTCCTTTAGGCCGAAAAATTCCTTTAAAATTATGTTTCACCACCTCCCTCACCACATTTTCCTGGCGACAGGAAGACCACCCGGGTGAAATTGTTTCGAACGGGTTTTTTCGTTAAGTTTTGTTTTCCGGTGCCAACAATCCAGATTTTTTAGTGCGTGTGTGCAACAATTAATTTTAAGAAGTTTTATTTCAATTATTTTTTACTATCTTTGTACATTTTTTTTACATTATTTATAGTTTATTGTTAATGTTAAGTTTTTAATTTTTAAACAGGAGCTTTGACTCAAAAGTGTCTTTCAGCCGAACCGGACTTGCCCCATCCAGACTCACATTCACCACGTAGCGCGCCATGGTTGTCTGGCTGGCTCAAGCCCAGGCTTCGGGGAGGCACATAATTGTAAACTAATATTAATAAATTCTTGTTCAATTCAGTATTGTGTGGCGAATATGCTGGTTACACTGCTTATCGTATACCAGAGTTCGAGCCCCAGCCCCGGCCCTGACAATGTCGGTGGATATGGATATCTGCATCTGCGTTTTTCCAAATGTGTAACCACAGTAAAGAATACTTTTTATAAAATTTCGCAAACAACAGAAATAATAGTGTATGAAAAAGTAACCTTGGCTTTGGATTTGGGGGTTGTTCACCATATGTGGTGTGTTTCTATTTATGTATCTATGTTATTAAATAGGCATTAAGTGTGCGAAAGTGATTTGCCAAGTATCTACCCAAAATGACGTTTTTCTGTATATTTCATTTAACAATTTCTTTCAATATTATTTTCAAGCATGAGACGTTTTGTAATAATCGAAAAACAATTAAAAACCTACTTCCGTCAGATCCTTTTGGGAGGCTGTTTCATTAAAATTTTTAAAAGTTTTTCAGAGCAATGGCTAAATACTCTAAGAATATCATGGAAATGACTATATTAAGTACCTACTATTGAAAAAAAAAGTTGTTTCTATTAGTAGATATATCAATTTTCGGTTGAAACCTGAACAGTTTCTAAGTTGTCAACTCTCTCAACAGTGAGTGGTATAAATTTCAAACTTGCACAATTTTATCCCACAGGTTCACACCAAAACACAATTAAGTAGGTATTGTAGTTAAAAATATGCGATTTTTTTGACACATCGCTGATTCATGTATGCTGCTCACGCAAAATAAACACAGACATAGGTATATTTATACCTTCGTTATCTTTATCAGAAAACCAAAACAATATCTAAAAGTATATGTACACTGAAACGTATGTCTTATTAAAGTAATAATTACAGCAAGTCTCGCTTTGAGGTTAGATATGGTTCTTCACATGACCCAGGTAAATTAATACCACACTGTAGAAACTTACTTATAACTTTAAATTTAAATATTAACTATGACATCAAATTCAGGGTTAGACTTTTACATACACAATGCTTATTAGTAGTAATGTGCATTTTTCAGTACAATAATAAGTATGTAAACAGCGATAACAGAAGTGAAAAGGTACAGTACTCACCCATAACCGCAAATCTGACAACTTCACAATACTTTTCACTCATAACACACTACTGGCATTAATTAATGTTAATTTTTCAAAAGATCCACAGTTCTTCGCTCAGTGGAAGTCGGAGAACTAATGATGGCAACTCTCAAACCACCGCGAGTATCTCAGGGGTGAAACAAACGCATCGATAACACACAGCCGTCTATATCGCAAAGCACGCGTTTGACGGAGACAAAAAACGCAAAGTATTGTCTACGTGGGTTCAGTTAGACGTTGGCCTGTCGGGAAGCCCGGGAAATTGCATTTCCACAAGTGAAAACTGAAATTCGACGAAGATTTTGTCGTACGGTTCAGACAATCTACGCTTTGTTGATCGGATTGGTTGCCGGTTAGTAAATATAAATAAAATCTCAGCATAAAGTTGATTATAATATTCGGCAAATGATTTAAGTACCTGAATATCAACACATACAAATTAAAAGTTGTGTACAAAATAATTAATAACTGAACAATAAAAAACGTGAGCGCTAATATATTATGTGTATTGTAAATATACAGGGTGTTTCAGTTAAAAGTCCCCGGGTCATTATCTCGTAAAATAATAAAGATAATTAAAATTTGTAAATCGCGGATAATTGACACCAAAAAAGGTCTTAAATAACTGCAGGTAGAATTGTTCCTTCGCAGTGCACAGAGATGGCGCTACGATGAGAAATTATTTTTCGATAGCTGGAACGTTGAAACATGATTCATACGATTAATGAATAAATTGTGAATAATTTTGACAATGTAAAAATTTTTGTAAATACCAGCCGTTTTGGAGCTACATGAATTTTTTTCCCCATTTTTTTTTTGTCTCTGTAAATTTTGAAAACTACTGTAACTTTTCTGTTTATCATTTTAGAACACCAATTACTTAGAATTTCTATCTTATTATATTCCATACTTCTTATATTATTACATATTTTGAAAATTTTTACTAATTTCAAATTTTAAAAATTAGTTGCATTTGAAAAATTCTGGAAATTATAAAAATTTTCAAAATATGTAATAATATAAGAAGTATGGAATATAATAAGATAAAAGTTCTAAATAATTGGTGTTCTAAAATGATAAACAGAAAAATTACAGAAGTTTTCAAAATTTGCAGACAAAAAAATGGAGAAAAAAATTCATGTAGCTCCAAAACGGCTGGTATTTACAAAAATTTTTATATAGTCAAAATTATTCACAATTTATTCATTAATCGTATGAATCGTGTTTCAAGGTTCCAGCCATCGAAAAATAATTTCTCACGGCAGCGCCATCTCTGTGCACTGCGAAGGAACAATTTTAACGGCAGTTATTTAAGACCCTTTTTGGTGTCAATTATCCGCGATTTACAAATTTTAAGTATCTTTATTATTTTACGAGATAATGACCCGGAGACTTTTAGCTGAAACACCCTGTATACAGGGTGCAGGGTGCATCACGGTTAGTGGACGTTTTAGAAAAACCACAAATAATTAGAAGCGGAAAATTTAGGAAGAAGGGTTTTCATGAAAATAACGTCACCTGTGACACTTCCGATTATACCGGAACCGGAAGTTGACATCAACTTCCTTATTTTAAATGGCATATTTTATGCCGGATTCGAATTCGTGTTCGAATATTATTCTATTGTATTATTGTTGGGTTTCATAATATTGTTAAGGCACCATAATATTATATTGTCATCAGAACTAAAGGCCAGTCGTCCGGTAAATTAACATCGTTTTAAATCGTACAAAAGATTTTACTGTTGAAATCAGTTCATTATATGCCTCTTTTAGACATACTTATTTTTCCCCCTCGCCCGAACCCCGGAACACCCCCAATTTTGGGGGAATATCGGTTAGAAATCATTTTGTTGCCAGTATCTCGGTTCTGAACCGTCCTACCAAAAAAAGACGGTTATCAAATTTAAAGATAAGTAAATTCTCTATCGAAATGCTTGGAACACATTTTTACGCAGCATTAATATTCTTGGAGTTATGGGCGGGAGAAGTCAAGCATCCTATCGCATCCGAGCTGTATATCTACAAAACGGTCCCTTGCTTCAATAAAACTGCGAGTGTCGATTTCATTATCATCTGCATCGTCTTTGTCAGATTCAGTCTCCTCGTGTTCATCGTGTTCCAAAAAAGCTAATACCCTATCCTCGGTTTCTTCGGCTTGATCTGAGTCGTCTACATATATTTCGATATTTCCACACGATTGTCTTTGACATCCAGCACAAATAACGAAACATAGTCCAGCCTTTCTACAAGTACGCTCGCGGATTTGTAGCCTTTTGTGCACTTGCAACTTATTGTTTTTAATAGTTCTTGTGGAGCAGCTTCGTTTTTGGTAGTAATAGGAAATAAACCATTTTTTTTTCATCCAACCCCAATATTGAGAACTTTTGGTATTTCCATACCACTGCTGAATTTGATAGTACGTTCTAAATGAGTGTTGGCGTGCAGCAGACTCAGTAGGAGGTAACGATGCAAATACATGTACCTTTTGCCACTGACTTAATGAAGCATTTGTACCGGAATTCATTCAAAGAATGCTGATCGGGTTCTGCCCCATAAAGGGCTAAGATAACTTTTTGACCTGCTATATCTACAATAGCAGGAAAAATTAGTATGTCTAAAAGAGGCATATGGTTCCAACATTATAATCTTTTGTACGATTTAAAACGGGATCTACGCATCCTGAACTTCCTGACGACTGGCCTACTACACGTGTATGCAAAATTTCAGCCCAATTGCACGTCGTATCTCAAAGGGGTTCCATAATACTACTGTTGAGTTCCATCCCCAATAACACAACATTGTTCTATGGAACGTCCTCGATGGATATACAGGACATCCGATGGACGTTCGTTTTTGGTTCAAAGTACATCCGACGGACAACCGAGGGACGTCCAAATGTCACAACTTCGAACAATATTTGTACATGAGGGATATGATACGGATGTCCATAAAGTACGATATATGGACATCCTACTTTTTTTATATAGATATATTATTCAGGGGGCTTTTCAAAACAGTACAACTTCGACATGTAAGTAGCAACTTTACTTGATAAAAATGAAGTAATGCATAATCATTGTCCTATGGATATCCGAAGGACATCCTCAGCGGAGATTGAGGGCGTGCGATGAATTTCTTTGTCAGTATATTAAAAAAAGATTTCGTCACATCTCAAATTTGGTGAGCGGGGTGGGGTTAAGAACATTAAAGTTTTATGGTTGAGGTACTTATACAAACCTGGGAAACGTGTTGGAGAAAAAACGGTAAAGGAATAATATCCTCATCTACAAAATAAATAGAATATTTACAACAACGAATATTAAATAGACGTCCTGCTGCTGTCCCTATAGGGACCTAAAATGTGTGTACTTGCCGTACATAAATTGGTCATCCAGAGGACGTCCGTTGCTGCACATTGATGGACGTTCACTGTGGTATTCGCTGGTATGTATACATATCTCGGAAACGTATTGGAGAGAAAGCGGATTTAATATCATTTATTTAAAAAATATAATATTTAAATCAACAGGCCCGAAATGGACGCCCATCTCCTGTCTCTATATGAACTTAAAATATACATACTGTCATGCATAAAATAGATATTCAGAGGACGTCCGTTCCATACAATTTCAAAGTAAGTCAAATGATAGACGTCCAGTGGACGTCCAGTTTATATCCATCGACGTCAGTACATTAAATAGACATAAAATGGATGTCCGGCGGACATCGTGCGCTATTAAGGATAATATTGTACCATTGATTCCATAATATTTTATTGTCATCAGAAGTACATGTGTGTGCAACAAGATTATATTTTGATTTTATTTCTTTGAAGGGTGGTAAATAGCAGTAAATAGGTAAAGCAACCAAGAATTCATAAAATAGGAATTTAGTTTATATACGAAAAGCCAAGCTCTCACATATTTTTTAGCATCAGCCACCCCCACCCCATTATTAAAGGAGGCAGAAAAATAAAATTGTGATTTGGAGTGTACACAAGAACCATAGTAGGCCTCATTTTTTTACGTTTTATAAATTTAATTATTTAAAAACGTCAAAATTTCAGGAAATCGGACGAACACTGTCAAATATTATGATCACAACCTAACCACCAAAACTACACAATATTATTTAATGAAGACGACTATAATATATTTCAAGCGAGATCTACAATAACAAGACCAGCAGGAGTAATAATAACAGAGCTTCTAAATAAACTTGATGAGGCCTTTGCACCAGTTTATCGCTTGGGATTTTGTGAAATTCCCCCTGGAACTTAAACCATCCAATTTCTCAGTTAGAAAATGCCGCTTACTCTAAATCTTGACACCAATCCTCGTCAATTTCTAGTGACCTTTAATGGAATCGTCAATAAATATACTGACTCATTGGCCATTTACACAGACGGATCCAAAACAGATTCAGGAGTGGATAGCGCATTCACTAGTTTAGGTGAAATGCACTTTTAGACCTTCCACAAATGGACAAGCATTTATACAGCAGAGCTATATGCCATATGGTAGGGGCTCTATGCTACTTTTAAAAACTATCCCACATTCCTTATCTGCTCAGACTCACTTAGCGCCGTTGATGAAATCAAATTTGTGTTTACAAGCGATCCACTCGTCCAACAAATTCATGCTTTGATACACGATTTACATGAATCAAAGAAAAGAGTAATATTAATCTGGACCCTAGGTCACGTTGACATCAGAGTAAATGAGTTAGCGGATGGAGCAGCAAGAATTAGTGCAGATAACAGAAGATCTGGAGATATTCCTATCGGTTTTGATGACATATAAGCATTCCTCAAAGAAAAATTCAATTTTGTATAGCAAACTGAATGGAATGAACACGAATCACTAATTTAAAATATATTAAACCATCTGCAAAACCCTGGAAACTTTCTCGTAAACTGACCTGACGAGAGGGCGTGGCCCTTACTCATCTTAGAATTGGTCATACTCACGTTACCCCCTCGTATCTACTATTGGACACCAGACAACTCCAAGATGCCAAGTGCGACAAACAGTTAAATACGTTCTCTTGGAATTCGTTGTTTAACCAATTATCCATCGACAATTTAATATACCTACCGAACGTCTGAGTAATGTAGAAGGGGTTGTATGGAAAGTAGCTGATTTTTTGCTACTGAGCTGCTACACTAAGCTACCGTACAAATTGAGAAGTCATGTTGTCTTAATAAATTTAACTTATTTTAGATATTTTATGCAGTTTGTGCAAACCACTGTTTATATGTCGAGTATATTTATCCGAGGCTCTCTACACCTTATATTCTGTTCGTCTTCAATGTATAAAACTTAAAGCTCTATAACCCAAATAGCACACAATCGTCCCATGAGTATTCTATGGATGGTTGCTCTGGATATTCTGTACATCCATAGGTTATCCGTTTGGACTCCAAATGGACCACAGTGGACGTCCTATGGAGTTACAGATGTCACAATTTCTCATGTCCATAGGCTGTACAGAATTAATCCATGACATATATCCGTATTATTATAAAATGTACATCCACTGACGATACCTCCGTACAATCATCAGTAATACACTCATGAAAGATAAATAAAGAATATATGTATTTTATTTACATTAACATATCTAATATTGTTTACCACACTCCAATTTACTCTCACAAGAGTTGCCTGCAAATTATAATGTTTATTAAATTATTAAATTCATTTTTACTTACCTTTTTACCAATGGTCGATCGGTAAGGATCGAACCAACGAATGTGTTATCTCTAGAGCTGCTCTAGCATTTGCCCACTTGGCCATTCTTTGTGCGTTATTTTGGTTGCTAATAGTCAACCATCCTGAGTTGGCACTTAGCCGCGCAGAGAAAGAAGAAATATCGTCACTGTTGGATAGAGACAAACAAGCTTTTAAGCTTCTTAAGCTAGCTAGCTATCTTAAGAAGCTTAAGCTAGCTAGCTAGCTATCTAGCTATCTTAAGAAGCTTGAAAAGCTTAAGAAGCTTAAAAAGCTTGTTTGTCTCTATCGAACAGTGACGATATTTCTTCTTTTTCTGCGCGGCTAAGTGCCAATTTAGGATGGTTGACTAGTAAAAGTGGTATAGTAAATGTGTGGGAATGTATTTAATGATATTATCAGGAATAACAACTTTTAACAAACAACTTTATTTAAAATATGTGAAAATCGTTCAAGGTAACAACAAAATTTTTTTTACTTTTTATTTTTCAAATAGGCTTATGAAACCTCGAGATTTTAAGTTTGAGCAAAAAAAAAATTCTGTCACTCGGTCGGTCTGTCTGTAACTTTTTTTTGTGCGCACGTTTACTCTGAAACCGTTTAAGATATTGATTAGAAATTTGGTACACGTATGTATTTTAACGAGATTTAGAACTAGATTATATTTTCATCTTATTCCATTGAAGGGTTGGGGGATGAATTGGGGTAAATGGAGGTAAGTAGGTAAATGAAGCAAGTAAGAGTCCATAAAATTGGTATTTAGTATATAAAAGAGAAGCTAATTTCTCAAAAGATTGTTGGCATTAGCCACCCCTGTCACTACCCCCGTCCCATTATGAAAGAGGGTTGAAAAAAAATTGTGATTTAGTGTGTGTACATGAACCAAAGGACTCAAAATATTTTTTTTTACTTCATCCATCCCCACTGCCACCCCCTTATCACTACCCCCACCCCACTACCGACGTGGGATATTGTTTTATGGGTTTTTGGGGTAGACGATTTCAAATATTTTATTATTAAAGTTCCATAAATAATTATTTCCACATACAAAATTTTTTCGTTATGAGAGAGTTGGGTAGCAAATCTGGATGTGGAAGTAATGATTCCTTGGGCAGCGGTTTTTTTATTTGTGTACTCAAACCAAAATTTTTCCTGTTAACATTTATATTTATTTATAATCATTAAGAACTTATTTAATATCTAATCGAAAAACTAATATAGAGAGCCCGTGCATAATAATATTCTTTAATCTATGCCGTGCACCATTTGACAGCCGACGAGTTGGAGGCCACACAACCTCAAACTTTCAATGTTTTTAATTTGAAATTCGCAGTTTTCCTTTACTTTTTTTAACTTTGTGTGCTATCAACTTTTGAAGTAGAAAGTTTTAAGTGTAGTTTTCATTAACAAAGACAATTACATAAGTGTTGTGTAGTAATTTTCCTTAAATTCGTTGTTGTTCTTGTTTAAAACAATTTATAGGATTTATGGTATTATTACATGTAGAGCATATTTAGCTTATTTAAGACTTAAGTACTGATAATTATTTTGTTACCAATCATTGACAAAATTCCGTCATATTTGGTTGTCGAAGTTGAGCCGAATATTTGACACATGTGGAAGACTTCACAAAAATATTACATCCTAACATGGTTGAACTATTTAGTCTACAAGAAAAGTGTTCATGATCTGAAAAACTGAGTGCTTACTGCTTATAGATGTTTGGAGGCTTATAGCAAGGTGGCTTGTGCATCGGTGCGAAAAGTTTTCATGATGAAATTTTATTACACTTATGAAAGAGTATATAAAACTAATAAGATATTTTTATTTATATATTTAAATTTGTAGATAATTGTGTATGTTAAAAAATTCCACTACGTCGAGGTTTCAAACAGTGAGGGAACTTATTTGATCTCCACGTAGGCAGTAGTTTTTATGTACAATTCGAGCTGTTATTCATTGTTAGTAAAGTTGGGTATTTTTCATTTACCTTTGATAGTCATGAAAGTATATAATCGTACATACTAAGTACAAACTGTGTTGTGTGAGTTATGAATTCACTCAGGTCAGATATCCATTGAAATATCAAAAAAAGATATCTTATGGATGTTTGTTTTAAGAGTGTCCATTTGATTTACAAATAACTACAACTTATGGATGTTCACAATTCGGATATTTTGGTAAGAAAAATGATATCCATAATAAAGATGTCCATTCAAGCTACAGAAATGGGTGTCTTATGGATATTTTTAAATCGGATATCCATGTATATATTAAAACAGAATATCTAATAGATATCCAAATAATGGACGTACTATTTGTTTTATGAATATTCGGTGGATATCCAAAATAGGTCCAGGGAACTCTAGACTAAAAATGGACAAAAAGCGGATATCTATATGTGTGTATATGCACATCTGTACATAGCAACTAAAAGTCCATACTGCCGAATGTTCAATTAACATTTTTTTTCTCAAATGCTTCTTAGCCTTCAACATTTCAGAGCGAAAATTTTCAACAGATCTAGTAGACCATCCTGTATATCCTCTGTTTTTAAGCTTCATATTTAATTCGCACAGAACTAAAGTACACTTGAATTTCTAAAAATGATAGAACGCAAGAAAATTTTACGTGCTTGGAACGAGGTTCGCTGAGCTGTTAAAACACACTTGAACCGAACAACTACATAGTATATCAAACTCAGGGAGTGCTTCGGGCATCGAATCTAGTGAAGTGGTAAAAAGAAAGCTGTAATATTATAGGATGGAAGAGAAAACCCGATAATCATTGTGTATATTACAATCTATTGAACGTTTATTGTATCAAATAGGTATTGTTATAGAGTAAAAGTTTATGGTCGTGTATAAGCAAAATATACTGAAATATGATGTTTTAGTTTCTTTTATGTGTGATTTATTAATAGTACAGTACCTAAAGATGAAAAACATGCATTTTTAATTTACATGAATTATATTACTCTCGGCAACTTAGCTTGAGAAAAAAATTATATATAAAATTTAAAAGCACTAGTGGTCTTTGGGGAGATTATTTCACGAATTAATTAATTAAATACAAGAAACATATCTTTAATATAAAGTTTTGCAGTTAATTACCTGCAGCTACTTTCTTGGCATTTTTTTAGAGTTTACTGACATTTTTCTTGAATTTGATCATTTAAGTTACACAAAAATGTATTTTCAAAGAGAACTAAGAAGCGATGTAGATATAAATTTTTAACAAACGCAGCTAAGTCCGCGGAATTAGTCATATTTTATGTAATGACAACCAAGAAACAAAATAGTACGTTGGAACCATATATATGTGATACATAAACTCTCAAAGGCGCTGAGAAATCTTTACTGCAGAATTCTCGCGCATGCCTCGACCAATCACATGATGAGTAAAGACTAAGAGGACAACATCTAGGAGCGCTACCAGAATTAAATTCCAGACACGCCAGTAAACGATGAAGAGAAAGTTATTATTATAGTGTTTGTTGATATGTATTTAACTATTTAATACTTATTTTTAACTTAGTTTAAAAATGAGATTATAGTTGTTTAGTTAAACAGAAAGTACTCTCTGAGAGGTTGAATTAGTTCAACGAATTGTAATGTAGTTTTGATTTTCTGAATTATTAAGTTGTTATTACTTTATAATGAATTACTGCCGTAAGTACATATTTTCCTTATAACTTTTCAAAGCGAGTGTGTTTAACTTGTTTTTATAAGTAGCTTCATCTGATGTGTGCCTTCAGATGTAATAACTGATTTGCTTGCTTGGTAGATAATTCGTTTTTATTTTGGTAGCTTATTTTGTAACTACGTTTTTAAATTACTGAAGGCTGTGTTTGACTTGTCCCCATTGAGTTGTCACAACCTTGACGTGTAATTCTTGCCTGAAGCAAGATATCAGGAAAGTGAACTCTATAACAGTTGTTGAGATCATCGAGGGGCACTACCTGGTGACCTTGGGTTATGTGTTACGAATTCCATGGACAACCCATCGCACTAAAACCTCAATTCTCCAAGAAATACGTCCTCAAAACTGACTCTCCAGCATCGTATTCATCAGAATCCTCCCATTTTTTGGCCACAACACCAGAGGAGATGACAATTTAGAGCGGTTGATAGTTCAAGCGTATTATTCATTCATTTATTCATTCATTTATTTATTTATTTATTTATTAACTTGCTGATGATGATGCTTTATGGCGAACTTTGAAATTCGGGTATTTGATAATATTCATACTAAGATTAACGATAAACACAGTCAGCTGCAAGTATGTGGGTGGAAAAGTCGTCAGCTGATGCAAGAAAGGTGATGCGCGCTGCCTTGCAGGTGATCAACACTCGGCACTGTTCTGTACCAGCTGAGGACTTTTCCACCCACATACTTGCAGCTGACTATGTTTTTCGTGAATCTCAGTGTAAATATTATCTTATACCCAAATTTTAAAGTTCGCCGAATAATTTAAATTTTTCAAGTTTTTGGACCTGTTTGATCGATCAGATGACGGTAAATCCACCACCCTCCCGTCCAGCTGACTATGTTCTACTTTCATTATATAACATAATCTTTCCCTCATATAAGTTTCTGCGTTCGCCGGATAGTTTTTTTTCTCAATTTTTTTTTACGTGTTTTCAACCCTTTGACAGCCACCCCCACCGCTACCCAACCATCTGACGGTCCATTCGTTGCTAACTTATATAAGAACAATCCATTTTTCATATTTTCAAAGTTCGCCGGATAGTCAGCCATTTTATACACGGGCTCCCGGCCTATAACGTGAACGTTGGCTTCCGAAAGGCCCGACAGAGATTTTGGCAAAATTTTTTTTTTCAAATTTCTCCGCCCCGTTCATCAATTATTAAGCGCGGGGGCCCATTGGCTTCTGAGGAGCCCGTAGCGGCGGCCTGCCAGGGATTTTGACAATTTTTTTTTTCAATTTTCTCCCCCCCGCTCATCAATTATTAAGCGCGAGAGCCCGTTGGCTTTCGAGAGATCCATAGTGGGAGCCCGCCAGATTTTGGCAAAACATTTTTTTTCAAATTTCTCTCCCCGTTTATCAATTATTAAGCGTGGGGGCCCGTAGCGAGGACTTTCCAGAGATTTTGACAAAAAAAAATTCTCACTCATCAATTATTAGGCGCGGGGGGCCGCCAGTGAATTTGATACCGGGGCCCATGATTTGATGCGGGGGGCCTGATTACCATAACGAAAATATTTTATAGAACTTGTTCATAAAAGTTGATAAATGTTTTCGTGTATTCAATAGAAATATTCATAGTATTAATAAATAATTCGTTGCTTTAATAAAAAATTTACCAATGTAAAAGTAATTATTAATAAAATAAATGCCACTACGTTGAATCAATGAACGTAGTCCTAAACTAATGAACAACTGTATATTGTTTTAATAAATACATTCATCTATTTAATAAACTATTGTCAATAATCGGCGTTCATTAACATTCCGAACGATATTTTTTTCAGTGTACAGTTATAAAAATAATGAAAAAATATTACAATCAAATTAAGGTATCTCAGTAAAAAAATGTTTCCGACTCTTTATAACTCAATTTGTACATGAAGAAATGTAATTTTCCCTGGAAATGAAAAACGAAGCAGTTCCCTTAAAAATAAATTAATAAATCCACTAAATCGAGGAACTTCCTGCGACCCTTGAAATATCGTTAACGTCTTTTAAATTAGCACTGCTATACTGTATCTTCGCAGTAATTGAGACGAATTTTGTTTAAATATAAATGTGGTGAAACTAAAACTGTTTCATATAATATACGATGCTTTATTATATTAGAATAATTTCAATAACATGAATGCTTTATTTTATATTTTACTAGACTAGAATTTAATTAAACTCTGGTTTATATAAGTAGTCTCAACAAAGTTAATGGTAAGTGATACTACACAGGTGCGTTTATGTACCAATACTAGTATGCCGGGTGTCATGGGACTCAATAGACAAGCCAGCTATGATGGGGCAAATTAGGGGCAATCCCTGAAAAGCATCCCTTACGAAAATACTATATAAAGTAGACCTTGTTCTTATAATTATTATTATTCACTGAAAATCCCTACTTTACACATTTTTCGACAACCTGTAACTCGGAAACGGCGAGTCTTCGACCCATGTTATCTTCTAAAGTTTGATCGGGATAACGTGAACTTCCTTTTCCCAAAGTTACCAAACTTTTTACCAAGACCCATTTTCCCATGTATTTGGTGGGGAGTCCTTTGGTCGATCGTTCTTTAATAAACTATTGGCCTGTCTCTGTCGCAGGAAACTATTTCACCATTCCAGAGATTTATTTTGTAGATACATATTTAATAATGGTTGTTCGTACACATGGCTTAACTACATCGCAAAAGGCCAGTTCATCTGCCCCTTTATTTCCTCTGTGTACCTTGTATCCACGTCACGGGCACATTTTTCTAACTGGTTAACAGTTCCTTATTTTATTATTTTCTTTGCACACCACTGTAAAGCGGAACTTAGATCTGAAATACAATGGCATGTATTCCTGGACTAGAGATTTTAGTTTTCGACTTTATCCCGTAAATCCTTGCTCCGATTTCCGTTGTATCTTGGAGCCGTTCATATACCAGACTATTTGTGGTGATATTGTAGGACCGTCCTTCCAGTCCTATCTGTCTGGTATTTTGATTTAAAAGTTATTATTGAAGTTATACTTTAGGACTATTATACTGTCCATGGACATTTTTGAAATGGGATCTGCCTTCAGCTCTGAGTATAACTGTTCCGTGTTGCTGCCTCATGGGCGTTGTGCCTTGCATTAGCACGTGCACCACAGAATGAGCTTTTCCTTGGATAAACATTTCTGGTGATGGCAGATTCAAAAGAAACTCCGGGAGCAATTTTTATGGCCCGTGTGGCACACAGGCAAGCAAACCTTTGTACTCCACTTAATAGCCTAATTTCTTCCAGCTGCAGTGTTTTGATTCATCATACCACCGATCATTACATTATCATTACAGTTCTTTTCACATATATACTTGCACTTTCCCAGGGCAATTGTTGCTTTCTCTGTGACTTTTTGGATGTGGATATTCCATGCCGGTATTTTACCTCGCTGTTAAATGGAATTTCCACTTCATTAAGTCTTGGGGTTTTAAGCCTCGTAAGACTATTTTTCGTGCAAAAGTGACGACTACTTTTATGACGATTTATGGAGAGTACTTCTTCACTGCATCACCTGTCGAAAATATTGCGAACGCTCTGATAAAAAAAAACGCAGTAATTTTGAACTTCCGACGAACATTCACCTGTGACGCAAATGAGACCATCGCCCCATGATAGCCCCCGCAACTAACCTAACCCATGTATACAACTTTTCTGGCTTCCTTTGTTACACCCCTTGCCGAAACCCTAGGGCCGCTACTGACTGGATGTAAAACCTTTTTGACTCCTACGTCAAGGATATTAAAAAAGATACCCGCCGATATGAGATTACATTCGCTTATTAATTATCGATTATTTAGTATTATTTGCCACAGATAAGCAATATAGAGTTCTAATGATGAGAGAGAAAGCAAAAATTACAAGCTTGCGAACAAATGATACTGCGTTAGACTTTTTGCTCCCTACATATGCGTTCTGGGTTAATTATAAAGGGGATATTATGTTATGTTATGTTCACCAATAAAAAGCCAAATTGTACAAATTACTAGTTTAACTGCGTTGCCAAGGGTGCACGAGATATGCCTAAAGGAGTTTAAGTATTTGTACCCAAGTGTATGGATTTTGTTTCAGCAGGAATTTGCGGGTCAGGCGGGAGAGATCCTACCGCGGTGACCAAACTTTCTTAATGAAGGGCGCTGACTATGACCAGCACCAGCGTGTGATAAAATAAAAATATAAAACCAAGGCTAACTTTGCCTTTGCAAAAGAACTGAAAAATGCAAACTTGTAACTTTTCCTGATAAGACATAAAAAGGATCTTGTCTGGAAAGTATTATTCCATTTTTATATTTAAACAATATGAAACAATCTTTAATGGAGGTTGTAGATGGGGCCATCACAGTCTTAGAGGAAACACTGAACACCTTTTGTAATAATAAGAATAAGCCTAAAATTTCTATTGTAATTACTGAACCCATCGTGAAATTTTAACCATCTGCAAACTCTGAAAAATGTAAGGACATCTAAGGGTACGAACATGCCGAAGATGCCACGCAGCTAGTAGTTCAGGTAGCAGTTTCAGTCGTTACATTAATTTGTAAAACAAACCTGTACATTTAAAGGTGACCGCACATACCGAGGATGCTAGCAGCCATTGTTTTTTTTTTAATTTCATTATTAGTCTGGGAGGCAGCGTTACTTTTAATTACATCATTTCAACAAAGCTCATTTTTTCAGTACAGGTTGTTTTTTCATTTCTTATCGAAGAATCGAGTGTCGGCTACTTCAATCGCGGAGATAAAGGGCGTGGGAGGCTGCGCATTCGGTAAAATAATTTCGTTTTTCGCGTCAATCCAACAAGGCTACTAAACTATAAATAGTTTACTTATGCAATATAAATGGAAAAAATGTGTCAGCTGTAAAGGGTAAGGAGCGAAGTTTGTCAGCTACCCTAGTCAATACGTATGAAAAACACGTGAAAATTCGTTATTTCAACAAAGCTGAAATTTATTTACATGATATAAAAAAAACAATTAAAAAGTATCAGCTGACAATACTATGGGACAAAATCTGTCAACTAGGCCTTTTAAATGTACCGCAGCGTCCAGACGCTCACCGCCCCAGCTAACGTATTATTTCATTTTTTTAAACCACCTGATGATCAATTTCAAGTTTCTCTCAACACAAACTATAGTACAGTATCTAGAGCTTTTAACTTCGAAATAATGTCATATTGAACGGATTTCGTTCATTTTTGCCAGTATAATAGTAAATACTTCACAGAAAAGTTTCTATATTGTGCGGGGGCTTGCTAATTTTTAGGGAGTGGATGCCGCCCCCCTCTCGGGGGGTGGCATTTACAAAATATATATATATATTTATTGGAGCTGAAATGGAATCAAATTTTAAGAAGAAAAGGTTCTATGCAATTTTTCACACAAATTGATAGTTTTTAAATTATAAAATTGTGATTTTAGCTTAAAAAAAAAGGTATTTCCAAACGGCTTTCGTCAAGTATCTCGAAACGCATTACTTTATTGAAAGAATGTTACAGACCAATTACAGAAATTACAAACTGGGAATTAATTATATTTTTGGTTTATTGATGTAGGATTAATAATTTCGGAGATATTTAAGTTTATATTTGGTATCCAAGTGTTCCGAAATTACCTTTAAAGTTTAAAATGCATTTTTGTCTAAAGCAAGTGCTTTAAATGAGCAAAAAAATTTGAGCATTTAGGTAATGCTACATCTTAACGAAAACTCTTTAGGTAATTCAGTTCATACGTGATGTGAATACAATAATTCGACAATTGGCAGCTGTCAGCAGGCTGTCAGCTAGCTGTCAAAGTGCAGTAACAAAGTGCAAATCTTATTTTTTTGTTATGACTTTATGCATTTTAGGTAACTCAGTTATCTACAAAGTATAAAGTCATAACAAAAAAATAAGATTTGCACTTTGTTATTGCACTTTGACTGCTAGCTGACGGCCTGTTGACAGCTGCCAATTATCGAATTATTGTATTCACATCATGTATGAACTGAGTTACCTAAACAGCATAAACTCATAACATAAAAATAAGATTTGCACTTTGTTAAGGCACTTTGACAGCTAATTGACAGCTGTCAAGTGTCAATTTGGACAATTTGGCATCGGATTTGAATTCAGCAACCTCAAAAATATAAACCTAAACATTAAAATCGAAAAAATAAGTTATTTAAAAATCTATAAGACTGCACGAATAAATAAATCTGTGGTGGAGCTTTGGAGCTTTCAAGCTCCATAGCAGCCAAAGTATTGATTTTCGAGCTTTGTGTCCATTGAGACTTTTGCTTGGGATGACGAAACCTAAAACATATCCAAAATTCAGACGATTTTACCGAAACCCAATTTCCATAAGATTATTGCGGGGTCCTTCGACCTTGAATTATTTTTTTATTGTTGCCGATGAGGACTTTGAGGGGTTGTTAAAAAATCAAAATGGAGATGTCAGAAAAAAAAATTTCTTTTCGATTTTTCGAAGTTAAAACCTAAAGTGACTGGACTACTAGAGGTTATTTCATCATGAATAAACATAGTTACATTTCTTGGATCAACAGTATATGGAAAGAATGAACGTTTTTTTTTCAATAGTTATCTGGTGAATATTCATTATAAGATTTTTCAATAAATGTAAAGTACTTTTTTTCTCTATTTTGTAACCAAAAAAATGAGGACCTGCTGAATTTTGTACGACTAACACAACCTGAGATATTGCGGTATACGTATAAGTATTAAAGTTCAACTTTTGTTAAAAAAAAAAACTTAAGTCTCCTTCAAATCTTTTCAGAACATTCATTTTCCACAAAGACTTGTTGCCTGTCAAAGTCCTCTTGACTGATGGGACTAACTTTTATCCTCAACTCAATGCTAACAAATAAAATACACATAATTCGAATTTTGAGGAGGTTTTTGCACTTGCGAGACACTTTTTTATTATATTATCAATCGAAAACCTGCTACATTTACCTACGGAATGGAAAACAGACCAAAAAATGGAGATTCGTATATTCTAAGGTAATACTCCGAAGCAAATCATCATCAAAACCCGGAAAATTCGGATAGGATAGTGGTAAGCGGAGAATAAAGATGTCAGAATTGAACGCAAATGGCATGGATCTCATTCAGATAAATTATTAAAACTAATTACTTCCCATATTCAACCCGAATTTAGAATAGCAAAATCGATAAATGGTATATTTAGAATGCTCCAATTAAATATTTACAAGAATAATTAAATACATTAATAAATATTATAAAAGAATGTGCACGAAAATATAATGCTGTTATATCATACAAGAACATTTTGACAAAAGATTAACCGTTTCCACTAAGATCGGATTATTTTTCTAACAAATGGGTGTGGTATGAGCTGTGTCCCGAAAAGATAAACACTACAGTGTGCTGCAAAGATATAAAGCCATGTCGTCTATGAAAAATATTGACTTTCTTGTTATATTTAATATGACAGTGTTAAGTTTAACGTTATCTTCTTGAAATTTTTATTATTTCTAGGATTAGGGTTTAATAAAACATCTCTTTATGCATTTTCAAAATTTATTTAAAATTTTGTAGTTGTCGTTTTAGGCCAGACCTAGGTTAGGTGCCTAATCAATTTTACCTTAAACTGTTATTGAGATATTTTTACCAAAACTATTACGAAACAAAAAGAATTTGCAGTCGGGCGTTGTCGAATATCTTATAGACACGATGATTTATGATGATCTTATAGACACAATAATTTTTTATTTCAAATTTATAAAAAGATTAAGTATTATCAAACAAATAAAAGATAATGTAAATATTAAATAGTCATGGTAGAATACCTCCTTGTGAAATTGGATGATATCCGTTATACAGGGTGATCGCCAGAGTCGTGAAAAGCATCATATTTGATAAAAACCATGTGTTATTATAATTTTAGAGCAAAATTATCCAAAGGTATGAAAATACAAAGATGTACAAGATATCTAAACCCCCGTATACAGTGCATGTTCCTTGTTCGAGTGAACTTTACGCTGGTTAGATGATTTATTAATTTTACAACATGGTAGAATACCCTTATTGAGCCAAATCCGTCATACAGGGTGATCGTTAGAGGAGTGTAAACTATCTTGCTGAATATAAACAATATTTTATTGGCATTTTAAAGCAAAATGTTACTATGGCTTTTAATTAGCACAAAAAATACGAAAATGTATAAAATATCGAAACTGTACTATATATTGTGGCTCTCAGGTTTGAATAAACTTTACGTAGGTGACAGACACTATCAATTTTATTTTAATTTTGTTTGAACTTAAACATGTTATCGTCCAACTGCGAATACGCCCATTTCAACAATAAAATAAAGAATATATTGTCTGTGTACTTAATCTTGGTGGCACCACCCCTTGCAAAAAATATAATTTTAGTAATTTTAGAATCGTTACTTAATGCAAAACACAATGTGTAAAGGATTTTTTCTTATTTTGCTTCCACATCCAGTGGAAGTATAGTAAGTATCGACAAAAAAATTCTTGAAAATTTTTATTGTTCAAATGGGCTTAGAATGTCATGAAACGTCGAGATTTTAAGTTTGAGCAAAAAATGTCTGTCTGTCGGTCTGTCTGTAACTTTTTTTGTGCGCACGATTACTCTGGAACCGTTTAAGATATTGACTTGAAATTTGGTACACGTATGTATCCTAACGAGATCTGTAACCAGATTATATTTTGATCTTATTCCTTTGAAGGGTTTGGGGTAAATTAGGGTAAATGTGGGTAAATAGGAAAATGAAGCAAGTAAGAGTTCATAAAATTAGTAATCAGTATACATAAGAGAAGCTAAGGTCTCTAAAAACTTTTTTTGAAGATCTCCATTACCAACCACCACCCCGTTATTTAAGGGGGTGAAAAAAATAAAATTGTCATTTAGTGTGTGTACAAGAACTTAAGGCCTCAATTTTACTTTATCCACCCTCACTACCACCTCTTTCCGCCACCCACTACCGATGTTGCATATCGTTTTATGAGTTTTTGGGGTATACGATTTCAAATATTATATTATTAAAGTTCCCAACATTTATTTCCACACACAATTTCGTTGTGAGAGACTTGGATAGAAAATCTGGATGTGGAAGTAGTGATTTCTTGGGCAGCGGTTTTAACCTCCCCACAATAAAATTGTGGGAGGTTATTGAAATTGGTCCAAAATCGAAAATTGAGATAACATCAAATCTTTACATTTTGAGGTCCTAGGAACCCAAAAAAGTGGTTTTTGAAAAATGTCTGTGTATGTGTGTGTATGTATGTTAGCAGGATAGCGGCGAAACTACTAAACGGATTTGGATGAAACCTTGCGTGAGTGTTTCTCTAGTCCTCCAGAAGATCTGAAAAGGTTTTGGTTGAGATCGGATTACGTTTAATGCCGCTTCGACACCACAAGTTGTTTATTTTATGATTACTTACAATTTGTAATCGAACCATTGAAAAACAGTAAAAATTCCGATTTCAACGATGTATCATACTTGCACCCTTCCGATTTGGTTTCCCTGAAAAAAATTAAATAACTGGGCCTAAAGTAAGTTTTTTGTCCAAAACTATTAAAAGTGACAGTGACGTTAAAAGTCTGAGAAACTTGAATCCATTTCCGGCACAAAGCCGGAAAAATTTCCGACAATTACAACCCAAAAAAAACATTAACATAACCTAGAAACCAAACGAAGTGCAATACTAACCTAAAAATTTTCGACAACTGTCAAAAAATAAAATCCCCAACAAAGCTTAGAACCAGAATTTTTGACAGCTGTCAGTTTAACAGATTTAGAACTAACAAAGTTTAGCGACAAAAATTTGACAGCTGTCACTTTAACAGGTGTCAAAAAATCTTCTTTACCTGAAACCTTTTGGCATCTGTCAGTTTGACATTTGACATTAGTGACAAGCAACTAAACTACAACCTTCCCCGACAGATTTAGTGAAAAATCGGTCGAGGCCAGAAGATAAGAATGATATTTATCAAAAAAAAATCACCGAGTGGGGAGGTTCCAGCCGCTTTCCGTAGCTGCCGATTTTTTTCATTTACAAACGGTATTCAATACTAAAGTTTGAATAAATCCGTTAAGCGCGGAAACAACGCGATCCCACAGCGCTAGCGTGCATTTTAAATGAATTCCATTTATGGACTTTGCCCTTGTAATAGCTTGATAGTGGAGCGAAATAGACCATAAAAGTCTCCCCGTTCTCGAGAAGAAAAAAATCAGTGTAGAATAGGACCAGATTTTATTGTTTTTATGAAGTGAACAATTCTACATAAGAAATGGATATTTATGATATTTTTTTGTGGTGCGGATATTTTTTATTTCGAAAAAACTTGAGAAATTGATTGATTATAAAGTTTTTTAATATGTACACCGCCATTTCCACAAATATAATGGAGCTAACGATCTGTGTTTTTTTTTTTTAATTCAGGTACACAAACAAGCGCTTCGAATGGTCTTATTGTTTCAATCGATTATTGTTATTTATTTTCTTTAAATAACAATGAATTTATTACTTCGCTAAGAATGTACTCATATTTTGACCAAGCGACAAACATTTTTATTTTTGCAAATTTTCATATGCATGCAGCGGAACAATTGAAGCCAAGATATAGGAGAAGTTTTTGAAAAAAAATTTCATCTAGGACTTATAGTTTTTCATTTATGAATATTTTTGTGACGCAGTAGCATAAGGCATACACCCCACAGGCGTACGGCGTAAATTATCCGATTAACTTTTGAAATAACCTTTTTCGGTCATGTTTAAAACAATTTAAACCCTTTTAAATATGCCACACTTAAATACATACCATAATTTAATATCTCACAGGCCGAATAAAACTAAATAATTTTAGGAAATAACTGCAAACTACACGAATTATATGTCCGAATCAGTGCACTCGCAGAGATATGCTGTTAGATGACGTCACATCCAATATGAGTGT
Organism: Rutpela maculata; assembly: GCA_936432065.2. Taxonomy (NCBI): domain Eukaryota; kingdom Metazoa; phylum Arthropoda; class Insecta; order Coleoptera; family Cerambycidae; genus Rutpela; species Rutpela maculata. The sequence continues at coordinate 212,959,921 of OW386287.2, forward strand.
GTTCTCAGACACGCCCCTCCTCCCGGATATTAGCCGGTGATTTAAATATTTTCCAGTTAGAAATTGTGAAAACAGATTTGAATCAAATCTGTTAATATAATAATAATAATGTTTAGTAACACTATATTAATATATATAAATTAATTTAAAATATATGGCACATGCAAGGGACCTATTGTGTCGCGTTCGTATAGAATATTAATCAAATAGCAACTTCTATTAGTTAAATTTGACTATCATTAAGCACAGTCCGATTTCAATTTTGTAACATAGCAAAACTAGGCACGTATATCTTTTGTACACATCTAATAAATCTACTTTACTTCCGTGACAGAATATTTTATGCATTTAAATCGATACAAAATACATAAACGGGATTTATCATGGGACTAGACGAGAGCAAACATCGTTAGCGATTGCGATTCATATTACGCCGCGTTTGGTTGTAAAAACAGAGAATGTACACTAAAGATTTCATTTTGAAGGGAGCAACCCACCTGTTCTGTCTCGCTAGTACAAGGGCTACCTGTTGCCAGCAATTCGAAGGCTCCGCGCATGTTACGGAAACCTTTCAATACTTCCCTTGCTCAAATTCAACTTTTCGAACTGTTTCGGAGAAGATCGTCTTTGTATATATGATACCAGGCTACAGCGGAAAGTGAGAAATTATAAAATTATAAAGAAATTTTAAAAAAATGAAAAACGTAAAATACATAAAATAGATTCACGTGCTGCCGAATTATTTTGGTGTTTCGGTTATGGTATGATAGTTAAGGTTTGATTTCCGGCCGGCCAAACTGGCCAGGCCAAAGCGAATAGAAAATGAAAATACCCCAAATACACAGCAATATGACAGCAACCATGCTTTATTAGTTTTTATTTTTTCAAATATTCAAATAATAATTATTGTTAGTGGCTGTATGAAATATTTGAAAGATGTATCTTTGTGTTTTATCTATTTAGTTCGGCTTTATCTGAGTGTCTTCATTCCAAACTATAAAAAGTGAGTACGTATATGTATAAAAATATAACATAACCTATTAAACTGCATGTTATGAAAAACTTATCTGATTGATTGAATATTTAATTAGTTATTAATGTCGTGTTCGAAACCGCGAAAATTTAATACGATTTTTTATACTTTTAGAATGCCAGAGGAAGCTAAAAAAATGATGATTTATATACTTAGTTAATAATTTTAAAACCAACTAGCAACTAATTGCGAATGAAAATCAGTAAGTCAATATTGTGTTTTAATATAATGGGCCGGTTCAGCATTTTTTTTTATTTTAGAAATCGAAAGTAGAACACTTATTAAGGCAATTTCCAAATTTTTAGGTTTTTATTAGGACTTTTCCCAGCAAACATGAATATATAGCATATACGTAAATGCTACGTAAACTAAGTTTCGCAGAAGTAACGTGCTATGTAAAATGTGACGCATAATCATATATGCATACTCTGCGAAATGTCAGCAACATGTGCATATGATTTTTACATAGTGAAGAGGTAACACTGTGACCTCACGGTATAGAACAAATGACGTAGCGTATATGTATATTCAACCACTTGCTATGTAAAGCATAGGTAACTAATTTTATCTCTTTATAATGTAGCATATACACTGAAAAAAAAAATGGTTTGATTCAAGAATATATTGGTTTATATGTATACGCAAATAAATATATTCTTCATATAAAACAAGTACATTTATTTCAAGAATAATTAATTTACTACCAGCTTTTGATTACTTGCCACAAATGTATTTGTTTTATATGAAGAATATATTTATTTGCGTATATATAAACCAATATATGCTTGAATCAAACCATTTTTTTTTTCAGTGTATGTATATTCAACCACTTGATAGTGACCTATATGTTCTTTAGAAAGCAGCTATACGATATTTTTTCTTCTCCACTGATGTATACCCACCTACCTATCTTGCCTTGCATTCCTAATAAAGCTCAAATTTCATTTAATTTATTTTATTAACTGTTGATTTAGGAGTGATTAATACTAGTGTCTTTTGTGTAACTATTCTATATTCAAGTTAACTAAGTATCTACAATAAGTGTTAAGCATTTCTCGGGTCGTTTCTGATTGTACTCGTTCTTTGGTCAGCCTTCATCACTCTGACATTTGCTATCTGAACCACAGTTACACAACCTGTGAAAATAATTGAAATATTAGTCTATTTCATATACGGGGTGGTGCACCATTTAAAACTCCCCAGGCTTGTAATTTTCTTATTTTTTTAAGGCACATCAAATTGTAGATATTTTTAAAGCATTTAAAAAAAAAAATTTTTTTAAATTGTTAAGAAAGAAATCTTAATTTCCTTTAATATTTTTTTACGTCACCCTGTGCATGAACTACATTAATGTTTTCTTATAAAGGTTTTAATTAGCTTCAATTTATATTATTACGTCATATTCGAAATTCTTTTTGGTTTTAGAGAAAGGAATTAAAAACACTCCAAACTGATTTTTTTTGTTTTAATTACTTTGAAAGGAATGTAAATAATAATTTTATGCTTTATCTGTAAAAGACATATCACAAACAATATTCAGCGTAATAAAACAGTAACAAAAACTTATATTAAAATGTATTAAGTAGGAAATTGCAAATTTTTTATTTCTTAAGTTTTTTTATTTTAATAACATAAACTGTGAGGTAAAAAAATATTCAAAGAAATTAAGTTTCCTTTCTTAACCATTCAAAAAAAAATTAATCAGTCTGTATGGATATTTAAAGGCTTTAAAAATGTCTACAAGTTGATGTGCCCAACATGGTCATCGCTTTGAAAATAAAAAAGTTACAATAAGTCTGGGGAGTTTTAAGTGGCGCACCCTGTATAGTGTAGTAAATCTGGTTATATAGCTTGTATCCCTTTACTAAATTGTGAAGAAAACTAGATGCAAACTATTTTGATCAATTTGTTAAGTTATTAAACAATTTATGATAGCTTAAATAATAATGTATATATTTTAACAAAACTTTACGAAAACACGCTTCCAATGGAATGGAAAATTTGAGGTCGATCCGATGAGTTTCAGAAGTATACTGCTTTAAACATGAAACGATGTGCTCAAAGTGCTGTCATTCAATCCGAAAGTCTGCCTCAAAGTTGAGTTTACACTGTTAAAACCCAGCTATTTAAAATCAGATTTGTCTAATCTGTCAGAGATGGTGATTTTGGGATTATTGGAGTATTTCAACATAAGAGTATGCAGCATATAACTGCCAAAAAAAAAGGGAATGAAAATGCAACTAGGAGTGAATGACTTCACGCAGCTTCTATATTCTTGATTAATTTTAAATTTAAATTTTAGAACTTAGAATATCTTGGTTTTTTGAATTTCGCTCTAAAATTAAGAGATTTTTTTACAAAATGTAATAAAAAAATATGCTAAATAAGCCTATTAAATCATCACACCAAATTTCAAGTGGAAATGTTTATAACAACGCCAAAAAAAACAATAACAAAGTCGAAAATTGAACCGTTGACTGTTTAAGTGCATCAAGTCATAGAACAATTTGTTTTAGAATGTAGATTTTTCTCCTACTCTTCAGTGGTGTTAACAAAATTTTTTTAAACTATTTAAAATCATTTTAAATTTTTTATAAAGAACGTTTTTTCTCAGAATTAAACAATTAAAAATTATAAGAATGCTTCAAAAGATCACAAAAAAGAAACAATTTTAAAAAACGCCAATTAGCAGCCGTGAAACATGAAAAAAATGCATTTGTTAAATAATTGCCAAAAAATTGTTTTAAATAATTTTAAAATACCTACTTATTTATGCAACAAGTGTGTAAAGCAGTACTTTTTTCATGCATAAGTTGTAGACGAGTGCATCAATCTTGTGAGAATCCCATGATAAAAGTAGTTTCTTTAACAGTAATATAAACAAATTGTTAATTAACGCCACTGAAAAGTAAACAATCAACGATTCAATTTTCGAACTTGTTACTGTTTCTTAAGCGTTTTTTGTATAAATATTAAATTATATTATACTATTACATTCACCGAGAGCCATTTGATATAAGAAAATGTGCGGGGACCTTTACCAAGATGATTTAATTCTACCAGAAGCATATTTTTAATAATGACAAATCTTAATTGTCTTAATTTATTGCAACAAAATTAACCATGAAGTTTCAGACAATTTTAGTTTTCTTCGTAGTTTTATAATGATCAAATTAATTTTTTTTAATGGCGATACAAGCAATATCATTAATCACAAGACAACAAGAAAAGGGGCTGCGCTTTTGATCAGAACCATCTAATCCTGTTTTTTAACATGTTGAAACCGATTCTGATATTAAAAAAAAAAATTATCAGTTTTTGGTTACCACCTCTTTTATCCCCTAAAAAGGGGCAATAGTTTTGCCCTAAGGTTATGATCTAATTTTTCTGAATTATTTTGACGTGCTTAAGCCAATTTTGGACAAAAGAAAAATTGCAGGAAAATATTAGCCTACTTTATTACACATACAAAACCTTGAAATATATGTACAATACAATAACGAACACAAAGTAGGTGCTATAAGATGTCGGTAAACAATAACCATACCTATGCATAGTACTTACTTCGCAAAAGCTTGTGATCTAGGTTTCCTTGAATTACAACTTCTTACGCTGGATTCAGTTGAACTTAATAATGTGGGAGCAGCACCAACGTACAGCTTTTGTGTAACAAAATCCATGTAATGATATAATTGTCTGTCGAGAATAACGATTGCCCATGAAATAATTCTAACCTATAAAAAGATTACGTTTCATTTAAATAAATATCTTTATAAAAATGGTACAACACAAACTTACTTTTGGGTCATTCACTGGAAAATGGTGCTGCACCTTCAATATAGGTATGTACACCAAATTCGCAAACAAGAGGGCATGTTTATGTTTGCACCTAACCTCTACACAAATAAAACGTCCAAACAAAATAATATTTAAAGAAGTCACAACGCTTTATGGTTCACACTTCTGCATCAAAGTTATTAAAAGACATCATCCACAATTTTTCACAAAAATGATCAAAAAACACAAACGTTAGATTTTACATCATTTTACACTGGCTCGCACGCCACTGACGCGTTCCATGAGTTCGATGTCGTAAAATGAAGTAGGTAAACATTTTTAAGTAAAATGATGTAGCAAATATGTAAACTTGTGTATAAGTAATTAAGTTAATATGTTGACTTAAATATGATATTATTTTACGTATATGCTATGTAAAATTATGTAAAAGATTTTATATAAAAATGTTCTATTAATCTTATCTCTCAGAGAGGTAAAGTTACATTAATGTTTACTGGGTTAAGCCCTTAAATAAATTACCAAAGTTGGACCGCGCGAAAACGGGGCGGAGCTTTGCGTGACGTCACTTTGCAGATGCTGATCAAGCGACAGTCGAGATTTAATGTGACTTCACAGCAACCTCAAAAATATATATTTCTTAAGATTTACAAGTATTACGTAGCTGTTACTAAAATTTCTGCCTGGTTCCTGTACTTCCAACCAAAATCTAGTTCAATGTAATGTTTATGAAGTTTTAAATAGTTTGTCACAATAAAATAAGACACTTTTTGCAGATTAGCAGTCTATTTGTATCAATCAACAATATTGAAAAATTATTTGCGTGAATTTTTTAATATTTGCTTGGAGCCAGTTTCGCTCCAAGCTAAAAATGAGTATACAAACATTAAAAATGAGAATAAACCTAAAAAACATAACAATTGAGGTTATGTTAGTTATATGATGCACATGCCCCAAGCATGTGGCGGGTATTATTGTGTTTCTCTATGGAAAGGCGTTTGATTGTTAAATTATATCTGTTTTATCTTCTTGCCGGTTTGAAATGAGTAGTGTTTATGCAGAATGACGTCACGAATCGGCGAAGCCCTTTGTACTGGAACTCAATTTTTAACATTGAATATCTAATGATTGGATATACATATGAAGCTAAAATTTTAACAGCTTATATAGATAATCGAATTCTATTGAATTTTCGTTAAAAATAACGAAAAAATTATTATCGGTAACAAGCTCATTATTTGAAACTTTTATTACACTTTTAAATGAAAGATATGATACGATATCAGGCCGAACACAGGTGGACAGACTGCATGAAAATACAGAGACCTATTACAATATTTTATCTGGAAATTCTATTTGCCAGAGTGTACTTTATGGATTTTAATTTATAAATTCGATAAATTATTATTATTCATTCAGTGCTATATCCTTCAATAATTTCTATTATTTTTATCTTGCCCATTTTTCATATATTTTTTTAATAATAGTGGTTCAAATAATAATAACTACGTTTATTTTAGCTGCGCCCATGAATGAGTATATTATGGAAAACGAAGCAGACAAGCTGTTAAAAGATTATATCCGAGAAGTGCAAAAGAGAAGAGGGAGGCAACGAAAAGAATAGAATAGAAAGTAGGAGTATGCTACATCCTAAAAATTCATGTTCGGCTATTATTAAATTTGCAAAAGTAATACAGCTATTTATTTTACATTTTTCTAAGAAGTTTGCTTTTTATCATTACAAATGTTTTTAAATATTGAATGTTTTTAGCTTATTTCTATTATTAAAATATTATTATTTAAGTAGCACTTAATTCCATAATACAAAATATTTCTGTTTTTTTTTATAAAATTGTAGTGTTTTTGACCATGGTTAATAAACCGAATCGTAAGAAAATAATATTTTATTTTTTAACTGACCATAAACCCAAGAAATTACGTATAAGTTATAAGGAAAAATAGGCAAGTGCAGATATTTCAAAAATGTGCATATTTCACAAAAATTTTAAATATTTCTACAATTCAATTTTTTTTAAATTTAAGTATGACATTATTGTCTAAATGTTGGTTGTGGCATTTTATTAATTTTTACGTTTATTGGAGGGATCCTTTGCCACATGTTTTCTTCTAAAACAATGTCCGTAGCCAATAGGCACACGTACGTTTAAAAAACGTTAAAAGAGGATCGAAAATCACACGTTGTTATAGAGTTTTTAGAAACGAGTTGATTCAACGAAAAAATGTCGCGCGAAAAAACGTTTTTATTGACCGAATATAAACGTCTTTTAAACATCATAGATAACGAATAAATAACATTAAGAAAACGATAAGTATACGTTAATTTTCAACGTTTACGAAACGAAAGTAAACGTAGAATATATAAACGTTTTACTAAAGGTTAAATATTCACTAATGATATGCCTTAATTAAACGAAATTAAATAGACTCTATTAGGTCTCCATTTTCCAATATATGATAGGTTGCAAGATGAGCCGCTATGAAGATGAATGGACAATTATTAGGTTAGGCACCCGCACTGATTTCATCATAAAACTAGTGGGTCCTTAACTTATTAAACAGGTAGCATAAAACTTTTATGCTATCTCGGCCCAGCCACAGAATAATGATCTTTAACCTAATCGTTATAAGATCCATCCAAATAAATCGATGTTCCCGGAAAGAAATTGAACATTGCAATCAATGTTATTTATTTTCTATAAGAGTATAAGATAAAGCTTGACTAATTATTGTCAGTGGTTTGTATGTGGCGCCATCTAGAAATAATTTCTGCAAAAAACTACGTGGTAAGCAGGCAAATTTTATTCATTAATATAGGTGAGTAGAAGAACGTCAAAAAAACGTCATCATCTACCATTTATTTCACCTGTAGATTTAAAATGTTAGTGAATTTAAATAAGTTGAAAGCATCAGTTATTTTAACGTTGTATAAAAACGTTTTTTTCCTTTAAATAAAGCATATTTCAACTGCTATATTGGATTAATGCAATAAAAAACGTTTAATTTTCTAGTTTCACAAACGTTACGTTTTATTTCAGTATTTCCTTCCACTACTGGTTGGGAATGTGCGTAAGAGTAACGTATTTTATATGTTTTATTTAAATATAAAATTTTACAACCGAAATTTATGCATTGATATAGATTCGTAGAAAAACGTATAAAAAACGTAATCTTCTACCATTTATTTCACTTGTGGATTTAAAATCCCCTTGCATTTACTAAGTTGGAAACAACGGTCATTTTGACGTAAAAAATACTTTTTTTTTCTTGAAATAAAATGTTTGAATTTCCGTATTAAATATATGTAATAAAAAACGTTAAACTTTTTCGTTTCACAAACGTTACTTTTAGCGAGTTGTTAAAACTCCTTACATTATAAATGTATTTTATACGTTATTACATATTCGTGAAAAAACGCACTCACTAAAACGTTTTATTCCAGTATTTTCTTCTACTAGTGGTTAAAAATGCGTGTAGTAGTACCATATTTTAAACGTCTTATTTAATCGTTGAAATTTTCAACCAAATGCAACGTTGAAAATTTCAACGTAAAACGTTTAATCAACGACTACGCTGTTTTAAAAACGTTTATTAAACGTACGTGTGCCCATTGGGTAAAATCTACAAAATAATGCAATTATCCAGTATCTTACTCGAAAATAACCTCTACGCTCCTATAACTGAAGAGTCACAGGCGTAGAAGTTATTTTCCAGTAAAATACTAGATAATTGTATTATTTTGTAGATTTTACAGACATTGTTTTAGAGTAAAACACATGTGGCAGAGGATCCCACCAAGAAACAGAAAAATTAAGTTGCCTGTGGATATCTATTTGCAGTCCTTAGGATATCCTGGGACATTTCAGTATGTAGTTTGTACAGCCTATTCGTAATACTTAGGGCATCCCGAAATATCCCGGGATGTCCTGGTACGTCCTTAGTACTAGTAATACTAAATGGGATTTGCCATAGTACGTCCCTCGGACAGCCTTGTGTTGTGTGGGATCCATTTACCACACTAGTAAACGATTGCGTGTTGTTCATTGGATCCCCACAAAAGTGAAAATAAATATTGCTGAGCGCTCTACCAAAAATATCTCTTTATCTATATATTTACTATATTAATCAATACGTACTCGACTATTAATGTCAATTTTAGCCATTTATTTTCGATATAGTCTGTATTAATACCCAACCGGCCTCTCAAATATCGATTTTATAATGCGAACATAAACTTTATTTGAAAAGTTTGGGTATCGGAGAAACATAAAATATGAACCATTTGGGATGATCGTAGAACCCGCTATTGATAATAACTCACCCTCAGAGCGATTTTCGATCTTAATGCCATTCTCTTTAAATCTTATCTACAACCGAGAAATTATTACTTCAGCTACCAAAAGTTTCGCATAACATATATTTTTTTAATTAATAAAAAAGTCTATTTGGAATTAAAATGTGAGGATTCACTTATTTCTTATTTAATTATTCAAACCCACACAATATTTACTATTTCTACTGTAATTGTTTTTGTACAAAAAATATTGATATAACAATGTTTTAGCAGTTTTAGCACTATGCAAGCTTTTTGCTCTAGTTTTAATATCATCAGATCCTTAAGTTATAAAGCTAACATTGCAGCGTTGTATTACGGGTTGCCGACATTCTCACCAAATTAGTATATTTCTAATGGTGTAAATCCATTAATTCCCTGATTTAATTTGCATGCAAATATTTGCGTTGTTGTGTTCAACAGTTTACATCAAAGATATGTATTTATTCAAATGAAATCATTTTAGCACCGTCATTTATGATATACAAATTACCTATAGGTACTCAGGCCCGGACTGGAAACCACTCTGCTACCGGGTAACTTCTTTGACCATCCCTAGCCCCAGTCCATTCTAGGTTCTCCGTAAATCAAAATAATATTTAATTTGTCTTAGTGTATACAACCATTTCTCAATTATCTTGAACTAACAAACGCATTCAAAAAACTTTTAAAATTGATTGCAAATAACGAAACGTTAATGCAACAAGTATTTGGTATATAAAGCGTCACTTACAATCAACAAAACAATGGAATTGCGTCGAACATAGTCTAGTTTCTTCTCACTTCCACACAACGCAGGTGTTTCGAATTTTTATAGAAGTCACTGTAACTTTTTATGGATAAATCTTACATAGGGGGTAGTTTTCACACCATCTGAGAGTTGACACTGTAGGACGTTGATGGTACGTAAGTTTCTAGTTCTAGAGTACTACGCAAAATAGAAATCCTGTTGGATTTTACGTTTTCTCTTGTTTTGTGTCCTTTAAACTCAAGGGTGGTTGTTCTCAACCCTATAGGGGCAGTTTATGAAGATTACGTCGGACCTGATGCAGTTCTTTATCACTTTTACAAAACTTAGACATTTTGAGCTTTTTCAGCAGTCATTACTGTTTTAGATTGATTTTTATAAATGGGGGGCTAGTTTTCGCCCCTCACTGGGAGTGTGTTCCATATCTATTGTGTTCAGTTCTCATTTGTTTTTATTTATTTTTAATGTAGTTAATTTCAAAATATTTATCTGCCTCGTTATTTACTCTTAGAAATAGTTCGCGCTTAATTTCTACAACTAATTACTTATTTACGCACTCTCAAATGTGGTGGTACGGGCGATGACCCCCCTCTTCCTGGTCAAACAAGCAGGAAGAACCGCCATTGAGCTATTTATCGCCGTTGAAAAATCATGCACGTGGTGCCGTTATTTTGTTTATTTTAAACTTGCCTAGTTGTTAATTGTTATTTATTTTCTCGCTGTTATATTCGTTTGTTTGTGGAGTATCATCGTGGTCTGTGTTGAACTGTACCAGTTTTTATATAATCAAAGTTACGCCAGAAGACCACAGGAGGGCCCTCCGAATTAATTTGGGTAATCTGCTGTTGTATGCTGCTATCGCCGGGGAGAACAGGGGTAAGTCCTCGCTAATTCGCTACCTCATTTATATTCAAATTTATTAACAACAAACTCGGCCAAAACATTACGTAAGACATTCCATTTAGCTCTCACTAGCTGGAGAATAGTACTCGTTAATTGCAATTTATACATATTGTATGTACGCTGCTGTTTAACCTTATTAATTTGTATAATTCGATCGATTAGGATGTAACAACTAGTCTCGTAGCTTAATACTCTTTTTACCCCAGTCCAGGGGTGTTTTTTGGCTCTAGCTAAAGATTTTGGGGGTGGACGAATTTTTTTTAACTCGGATTCGGATTCAGCGACCGAAAATACATGGGGATACATGGGTCTGATTCGCTGGTCTGAACTTTTTTTTTGTGGGCTGTGTAATCTGAGAGGAAAGTTTAAATGGGAAAGTTATCGGTATTAAAATAACTATAAAATGAGCCCCCCGAACGTTCAAATAGCTTTATTAGGTCAGGAGTAAAAATAAAAATTTTGAAAAAAATTTTAATTTCAGCAAAATTTTTGAAAAATTTTTGAAATTTTACTAAAGTACGTGTTATATAGGAGGGAATATCTGTCAAAAATTTCAGATCGATATCTGCATTATTTTTCAGTATATTCAGTTTTTTGGAAATGGCTCCCCTGTAGCACAAATTGATTGGGCCAATATAGGCATCAACATATTGGGCCAATATACTGAGCGACAGATTTTGACAAGAAATGCCCAATATTGCAATCAAATATTGGCATAATATTAGATATCAAGATTGGCATCATATTGGATACCAACATTGGTTCCATATTAGATACTAATATAGGTGTCATATTGGATACTAACATCATTGACTAATTAATCAATGCTAACATATAGGAACTATATTGGATACTAACATATAGGCGCTATATTGGATACTAACATAAAGGTGCTATATTGGATATCAACATAGGCGCCATATAGCTACACAATATGTCTGAATTTCTGACATGAAAATTCCGACTGCACGAGTTCCCATGGTGGTAATGGGGGGTGGATGAAGTAAAAAAAATATTTTGAGGTTTCTGGTTCCTGTACATACACTAAATCACAATTGTTTTTCATCCCCTTTAATAAGGAGGTGGGGGTGGTAATGGGGGTGGCTAATGCCAAAAATTTTTTTGAGACCTTAGCTTCTCTTATATATAGTAAATACCAATTTCATGGACTCTTACCTGCTTTATTTACCCATTTACCCCAAATTTACCCCAATTTACCCCCCAACCCTTCGACGGAACAAGATGAAAATATAATCTAGTTTTAGATCTCGCTAAAGTACATATGTGTACCAAATTTCAAGTCAGTATCTTAAACGGTTCCAGAGTAAACGTGCGCACAAAAAAAGTTACAGACAGACCGACAGACCGACAGACAGACAGACAAACAGACAGACAGACCGACAGACAGACAGAAATTTTGTTTTCGCTCAAACTTAAAATCTCGACGTTTCATGACATTTTAAGCCTATTTCGAAAATAAAAATTTTTAAAAATTTTTTTGTCCTTACTATACTTCCACTGGACGTGGAAGTAATAAGTGTAATTACTATTGTATACCCAGCTAAGTATGCTAATATTGCTCGATTTATTTGCCCATCTGTGACTTCTTTGAATCGGCCTGTACAATAGTGACAATCAGTTTACTACAGCAAACCCACTAGTTTAATGTTTTACTTACTAGACACTACGTCAAAGAATTTGAGCTTTGACACTGATTTCTTCTTTTGTTTACTTCTCCTGAATAGAACATAGCTAGCTTTTTCATTAGTTGGGCATTCATAGCTTTTTTGTGGGTGTCCTCTCCCCTTAAATATTGAATTTAAATCTAGCATGTTCCCTGCATTTTTATAATATGTATGTAACAATAAATACGCATACTATTTTCCTCGTATTTTTCTATGTTTCTGCTAATTGCTGATTTACACCCATTAGTTCTTCGCCTGTGGTGAAAGTCATATTTTAAAAATGTTGTGAGTTGATCTTTTCATTCTCACACTTAGTGCTGTTTCCATCGCACCGAGGACCCTTGATCTTTTTGAGAAAAAATGCTGAAATCTTAAAAAACTCTACGAATAAGTTAAATATATCATACTGTTTTAGTGTCTAATATTACTTTCTACATATTGCGCCAATATTGGTTAAATAATGTTAATATTGAATCAGATTTGCTAACCTTCGGAAAATATTGGCCCAATATACAATTTGTATTTATCTCCGATTAAAGAACTTATATCTAGATACATAACAGGCTATCTTTTCACTATATACCTTGTTTGCTCCTAACATAGTCACATTATATGTCCATTATAATGGATAGATGAACATCACATCCCATAGGCAACAGTGGCGTTGTGTGTGTAGAAAATGCGTAGAATGGTAAATATTTTCATTAAAATGAATTATTGCAATTCCTGCACATTACCGGCTCTTTATATAACGTGATGTAGGCATACGATATTACAGTAAGATAAAACAGTAAGATAAATATGTATTGAAAGGATATTAAAATTTAATTGCTATTTACTTTATAACTGTAAACTGAACTTCATTATGTTACGACTATGGAACGATCGATTTTCTTCTTTTCTAAACTGCTTTCTGCAAACGTCACAGCACTTCCTTATTTATTTGCACAAAATATATTGTCACTAAACTGTGTAAATATGAATAGAGAATATTATTTAGGTATTAAGCAAATCACAACTTAAAATAAAATTACTTTTTCACCAGTTTTTGGTCGGAGAACACGAAAAACATTTATTGACATTAATGGCCGAACTGTCAAACTGATATTATGATAATCGAACTGAAGCCGATCGTGTACGAGCGGCTGCGAATACGCCGATGGGCCAATCAGCAACTTATGGGAAGAAGTGCCTTAGAATGGGAGTCTTTCGGGATCATAAAATTCATGCCACTATGTATCTAGATATAAGTTCTTTAATCGGAGGTATTTATAAAATAATTACGCATAGGTATTTAGACAAATGTAAGATACAGGTAATTAGTAGTAAATATCATAGTGCCTAAATATGCATGATTTGCAAAAATGTCCTGGATAATATACACCCACTGGGCCACGATTTCTGCATTAAACATGGCAGAAAAAAGACAAAATTGTAGGAATATGAAAAATTACTAAAAACTAAACTATGTTTACTATTAATTATTATTGGAATGGGAACATGCACACTTACCTATTAAATTATTGTAGTTGTCGCAAGTTGCACGCTGTATTTCATTAAAGAAATTGACGAAGTTATGAAACACCAACAACCGACCGGCATACGGCAACATGGCCGAAACTCAAATGTGTCACTGTTTCTGAATTTGCTATGGGCGGTGAATTTAAAATTAGAAATGTACTTCATGTATTAAAATATAAATTAATTGTTTTTATAGCAACTAACAATACAAGACGAATAGCATTTTGTATAATAGTTATACAGGCTACTCAACCTTGAGCGATCAGCTGATTAAAAACATTTGAGAGGGTATTTAAATTACAACATACCACAGGTAATACGACTCCCTTTATCCCTCAAGGCTCCGGAAGAGCCTAGTGCGGAAAGAGCTACACGTTTGGAGACAAGGGATGCACATCTAATATCCGAGTATTCCGGGATTAATTTCTTCTTCAGAAAAAACCCCAGTGCCACGGCCTGGAATCGAACCCGGGACCCCTGGGTAAGAGTCAAATTTGCTTGCCTCTAAACCAAGCAGTCATAGCAACATCATAGCGTATATATATTTTAAGGTTGAAGACTCATTATATTGATGCTAATTTGTCAATAAATAAGTAAACAAAAATAATAAAGCATATATGCCCAGTATTTGGAAATTAATATTACTTTCTACATATTGCGCCAATGTTGGTTAAATATTGTTAATTTGAATCTGGTTTGCCAATGTTTGTAAAACATTGGATATATATTGGATTAATATATTGAAAGTACAGCTGATAAGCATATTGGAACAATATTGGCTAAATCTGACATATATTGGCCCAGTATGCAATATAGGTAACATATTGTCCCCTATCTCGATCCAATATGTTGTGCTACTAGGGCTATAAGTACTTCACTTTCTGTCAGATTTTGCTATGAGAAGAAAAATTCTATTCTTCGACAGCTGTTCAACAATTATAAATGTTTTCTATATAGCGGGGCAGCTTAACGCAGAATTTCGCCTTAATGTGGACACACCGGACAAAACCACCGAATTTTTTCCAGGTACTAGTTAGGTATGTAGCTTTCAATTTTTGATAGGGACCAACTCCTCCGTCACCCATCTTGGATTTTATAGCGGCCATTTTGAAGTATAGGTATATTATCAATATCTCGGCTTCTAAATCACTTAGGACCAAAAACTTGGTGTCTAAGTATACATATTTGTCAGGGAATACAACTACACAACTTTTAAATGTATCACACTATATATTTATTCACTAATATATGTACCAATTACAAACTATTCACCGATGGACTGTTTTGTCCGGTGTGTCCACATTTTCTAGTATGTTCTTTATTTTGTTTCAGATTGTATTGTAATACAAGATGGATTGGAACAAGTGCATAAAATGTCAGAAAACAACTTCAGAAAATCTAAAATGTCCACTTAATGCACATGGAATCGAAGACAAAACAACACCATATCGGTCTTTCTTGAACAATATCAATGAGTTTAGAAGCTTCGAGTCATAGCCAGTGAAACTAAATTTTGGAAGCGACATGAGTGCGGATGAACTGGTCCAAAAAACCATGGTGCATGGCACAAATCTTACCTAAAAAGCGAGGAAATACTTCAGGACGCAGCACAACTGTCGAGAAACTATACCGACGTGAAGCGAGTGACAAAATGACTTATTTGTTATGTCGTGGAAGCGATGGACTTCTTCATGAATTTCGAACATTAACAGCCTATACAAGCATACGAACAATGGCAACAGATCTGCAAGAAACCCAGTTGTTAGCAGCATTAGAAGGTGGTGGTCTCAGTGCCCTTGACGCTAAATATCATCTGCAATGTTATGCACAGTGACGTAGCCAGGATTTTTATTCGGGGGGGGGGGGGTGGGGGGGGTTCGAAGGTTTTGAAGGTATTACTCAGATACGAATAGAGTAATTGAGTTAGAATATATATAAAAAAAAATCTTTAAATTAAAAGTATTTTCAAATTTTCGCACTTTTGAAGTCCCTGCAGTTGATTTAAATTTTCCAGCCGTCGCGATGACTAGTTAGTTGAAGACGTTGAAATTCTATCACTTTGAAAAAATGCTAATTGCCCCTTTTTACATAATTAAAATATCTCCATTTTTTTTAAGTAAAAAACCCTGTTTTTAAAGTTCTGTTGAAAGCCGAAATTATTTCAAATATAATAATAATCGAATCGAATCATAGCAATCGAAAACAAGCGGTCAAAATTAAGAAAGAAAATATTGAGAGAAAATCTGGGGAAGTAACAACTAATATGGGTGTACCACAAGGTAGCATAGTGAGACCTTTGCTGTTCATCATGTATTGTGAATTAACTCAATAATGTCATACTAGATAGTAAAAGTTGTGATCTAACTAGCTATCTGATATGAGAAGGCTCATTTTAACTGCAGAAGAACTAACTATAGCAAAGGATTAGTTTCTAATTAATAAAATAGCAACATGGAGCCGTGTTCAACTGTATAAAGATATATCTATAATAATGTCACATATTGAAATCTGTTGTTTTTTTATTGAAAGGGGCGCTAATTTTGATTCCACACTTAGGCGACCAAGCATGTAGGAAGAAACAATTTTCTTTACTTTACCTTGTTATTTTATTTATTATTTTGAAAAAGATATAATTGAGGAATATCTGGAACGCTTCATTATGATAAGGAATTAGGTTTATACAATCACATCACATCCGTCATACTAATATGCAGCAGGTTACTTAAGACTAAATCAGATTCAGATTGCGCTAGATTGTGTGGCTGCAAATCCGCACGCTGTTGGCTCATCCGCCCTATCCATATGGCTGCAATAAAATTGCAAGAAACCACAATTTACAACGAGGTTGGCTGGAATAGAAATTTGAAATCAGCCAGAAAAATGTTCAATAAAAACCGAAAATGAAATTAATTTGTTAATTTTAAATATTATGCCTGCCAATTATTCAAATGTCAATTCATTTCGCGGGGGGGGTCCGGACCCCCTGGACCCCTCCCCTGGCTACGTCACTGTTATGCAGCACTACAATTACAATTTCTTTGCGCACTAACTTGGCAGTCTTAGCTAACAAAAGGACATCATGATCGTAATCACATGACATGGCCTGCTGCAGCATTTCCCGCATGCCTTTTTCACCAAAACTTTATACTTTCCATCACTTTGTTCCTGCGCTTGTGGAAAGTAAGCTAGAACTTTCTCCTTCAATCTGGTTCTATTAATCTTATTCTCAACGCCAAGGATTTTTAATCGGTTCTCATACAGTTCATGCAACTTTGAAAATCTAAAGTAAAAGGTCCCATCTTCCACACAGTTCTCTATATAAGTATAAAGCTCCACAAATGCTGTAGCCTCTATCTGACTTTCCTCTGCAGATACTCCCACCAAATCCTGCTCTAGTTTCCTTAGGTGAGACCGGTAGAGATTTCTCAGTGCTGTATAACATTGCAGATGATATTTGGCGCCAAGGACAATGAGATCACCACCTACTAATGCTGCCAACAACTAGGTTTCTGGCAGTTCTGTTGCCATTTTTCGTATGCTCGTGTAAATCGAAGAAATCAATAAATTATATTAGGCATTTTTTTATCGGAAAATTTTGTTAATGAAAGTTGTTTAGAATTGTCCAAAATTAATATACGATAAAAAAAATATTGAAATTTTGTTTAAAATAAGTCCAAAAATATAATTTTTTTTTAATGGGTTTTGTTTAAAAAATTCATGACAATTTTGTTTGGAATCAAACACAAGCTGTCGGGTAGTTGTCAAGTAATTTGTAGTTTTTTTTTAAGTATTTTTTAAATTTATCAATTTTTTACATTTTAAGTTTTTCAATTTTTTAGTATTTATGAAATTTTAGACTTGAGGTTTTTCGACAATTCTCAACAACTTTCATTAATAAAATTTTCCGATAAAATTCCTAATATGATTTATTGATTTTTGCGGCTTATTTTGGTACCTGGCTTTGAATTCATAGGAGGCAAATGTTTTTTCAATAAGTAGATATTAATTTGTTCTATGCTTCAGTAAAATTTGGTTCAAATCGGAAATAAAATAAAAAAGTTATGAATGACTTCATCTTCATCAAAACGTTTCACTGATTTATTTAATATTCCTAATAAAATATTAGTTAAGGTGCCCGGGAAAAATTTTGCTGATACATACTCTCTCCAAACTTCGTGTATGGCTTCATTGGACCTAGTCTGACAGCATTTACATCTACCATTTTTTTTGTTTTTGGGGCGTTTTCCCGCTAGATTTCCCTTAACGTGTCATTTTGACGGCATATAAAAAATAATAAACGTGAATTATAAAAAACGTGAAAAAATAATTGTCTGACAATAAATGTGGGTCATTGGGCGTGTCCGCTCTCTCGAACATGTCGGAAAAACGACTATAAGAAATTTTATTAATAACCAGGTGATTTTCGCTGTATTAATTTATTAAAACATACAAAAACAAGTTTTCATATTGTCTGACGAAAATTATTTTCCGATTTCCCAGTCTGACGCGTCAAAGTTGTCGGTTTCATGACAGCAAAAAATGTATTCATAACCTTCAGACCTCGCTTCAGACATTGGAAAATTATATGCAGAAAATAGGTATTTAATTTGTGGTATGACAAGTACAGTGGGGCATAACGAGAGTCTGACAAAAAAACATAATTTTCCAATAGCGGCCGTCGAAGTTAGTGCGATAAAAAAATGAAATTTCGTTTAGTCGAAAAGACGGTTAAAAAAGATACGGTATATTTCAACTCACTCATTTTATAATCTTTATTTTGAATTTTTTGAACACTTTTAGACTATCTAAATTCGACTTACCCAAGTTTTAAGTACGATAATATTGAAAAATACGTAAAACTTTTTGTAGAAAAAGTAGCGAAAAATTGTCTATTAGTACGTTTAAAATCGCTATATCTCCGGTACTACTAGTCCGAAAATTTTCATCCAGGGCCTAAATTAAAGGTCTTGAAACAAGCTATAAGATAACACTTTACAATATTAGTTATAACAAAGTACCTTTTATAAATGAAAAAACAATTAATCCATTTTCGGTAAATATATGAATTCAATTTAAGTGTGCAATTTTGCATAAAAAATATATGAAGTATGCAGGGAATAAAAAAAAATAAACATTATGCACCAAAAAAATTTTAAGGGCGATGCTAAAAATTATCCTATTACATGAAAAACGAATTTCTGCAGCAGAAAAACGACATATTTCCAAAATTGAAAAACTAATTTTCCTGGCATCGCCCTAAAAATTTTGTTCAGACCGTACTTTATTAAATTATACGATTTATTTTATTGTAAAAAACTTTTAAAAAAGGTATAAAATAAAATAACTTCAAGTACTATAAAACAATTCTCTATTACTACCTACGTGTACTATACTACTACTATAGAAACCGCTGCCCAAGGAATCACTACTTTTACATCCAGATTTTTTATCCAAGTCACTCACAACGAAAAAATTTTGTATGTGGAAATAATTGTTTATGGAATTTTAATAATATAATATTTGAAATCCTCTACCCCAAAAACCCATAAAACGATACCCCACATCGGTAGCGGGGTGGGGGTGGTTATAGGGGGTGGTAGTGGGGGTGGATGAAGTAAAAAAATATTTTGAGGTTTCTGGTTCTTGTACACACACTGAATCACAATTTTTTTTTATCCCCTTTAATAATGGGGTGGGGGTGGTAATGGGATTGGCTAATGCCAAAATTATTTTTGAGACCTTAGCTTCTCTTGTATATACTAAATACCAATTTTATGGACTCTTACCTGCTTGATTTACCTATTTACCCCAAATTTACCCAGTTTACCCCCCAACCCTTCGACGGAACAAGATAAAAATATAATCTAGTTCTAGAACTCGTTAAACTACATATGTGTACCAAATTTCAAGTCAATATCTCAAACGGTTCCAGAGTAAACGTGCGCACAAAAAAAGTTACAGACAGACCGACAGACAGAATTTTTTTTTTCGCTCAAATTTAAAATCTCGACGTTTCGTGACATTCTAAGCCTATTTGAACAATAAAAATTTTTAAAAAAATTTTTGTCGTTACTATACTTCCACTGGATGTGGAAGTAATACAATACGGAGTGTAGAAAGACGTTCCACACTCCTATGTTCTATTATAGAGCCTGCGTACTAAACAGATGTACACACAGGTGAACTTGCATAAAATGATATATTTTCAAGCGCGAAGTTCATGCAATTTATTTATGATTTTTGACACTGTAAAAATGATTTTTCAATGATTAGTATGAGATAATCATGACAATTTGAAGGAAATTACAACATTAAAAAATTGTATTTTCCAGGCGTCAGACTGAAAAACTGGAAAACACCTTTTGTCAGACAGTTAAAAAATTGGATTTGATTTATTTTTATTAAGATATATTGAAAAAATCAGCTTGTTATTTATAAATACAGCCTCAATATATACATATGAATGTAACATCCAAGCGTAGCTTGACAACCACATAGAAAAACCTTTTATTTAACATTTCCAGCTAAAAGGCTTTATTTCACCGTCAGACAATTTTTTAATCGTATTATAAATTTTATTTAAAAATCAAAAAAATTTGTAAAAAAATGTTATGAATAAATGTTTTGCTGACATGAAACCGACAACTTTGACGCGTCAGACTGGGAAATCGGAAAATAATTTTCGTCAGACAATATGAAAACTTGTTTTTGTATGTTTTAATAAATTAATACAGCGAAAATCAGCTGGTTATTAATAAATTTTCTTATAGTCGTTTTTCCGACATGTTCGAGATAGCGGACACGCCCAATGACCCACATTTATTGTCAGACAATTATTACTTCCACGTCCAGTGGAAGTATAGTAACGACAAAAAAATTTTTAAAAATTTTTATTGTCCAAATAGGCTTAAAATGTCATGAAACGTCGAGATTTTAAGTTTGAGCGAAAAAAAAATTTCTGTCTGTCTGTCGGTCTGTCTGTAACTTTTTTTTGTGCGCACGTTTACTCTGGAACCGTTTAAGATATTGACTTGAAATTTGGTACACATATGTACTTTAACGAGATCTAGAACTAGATTATATTTTCATCTAGTTCCGTCGAAGGGTTGGGGGTAAATTGGGGTAAATTTAGGGTAAATAGGTCAATCAAGCAGGTAAGAGTCCATAAAATTGGTATTTAGTATGTACAAGAGAAGCTAAGGTCTCAAAAAAATTTTTGGCATTAGCCACCCTTATTACCACCCCCACCCCCTTATTAAAGGGGATGAAAAAAATTGTGATTTAGTGTTTGTACAGGAACCAGAAACCTCAAAATATTTTTTTTATTTCATCCACCCCCCACTATCACCCCCCTATCACTACCCCCCACCCCCTCTACCGATGTGGGGTATCGTTTTATGGGTTTTTGGGGTAGAGGATTTCAAATATTATATTATTAAAGTTCCATAAACAATTATTTTCACATAGAAAGTTTTTTCGTTGTGAGTGACTTGGATAGAGAATCTGGATGTGGAAGTAGTGATTCCTTGGGCAGCGGTTTTTTTTCACGTTTCAATTCACGTTTTTAAGCTATTCTACTTGGAAAAATAACAGTATCTATACATTTTTTATATGCCGTCAAAATGACACGTTTCGGAAAATCTAGCGGCAAAACGCCCCAAAAACAAAAAAAATGATAGAGGAAAATGCTGTCAGACTAAGTCCAATGAAGCCATACACGAAGTTTGGAGAGAGTATGTATCAGCAAAATTTTTCCCGACGGGCACCTTAACCATATCCTCTATATATTATCGTGCAAACATTTTTAAATATTGGAAATGATTTCTAAATATTTACTAATGATTTTTCGTAATATTTGTTTCATATGAAAAAGAGTGGCGGTCAAAATATTTTTTAAATATATTTATTTTATATTTGGTGCTACTAGGGTTGGGTCAACAACACTATTTTGTTTTTACATGACTGGGGCACTCTGTCGAGCCTTGTCCCGTGCGTAGCAATTCATAAAAACTAATGAACCTGATAAGTTAACGGAAACCGCAAAACAATTGTATTATTCTCACTGTTTTCTCTAAAATGTTTATTTATAAGTTCTTGCATTGAAATATTTTATAAATTATAAAAACTGACGCTACAGTTAATAATCTTATAATGTAGTTATTAACATAGAACGTAACAATGGGTCAAATATAAATGTATGTCACAGGTTAAACAAATACTGAAGTACAAAACAAGCAATCATACTCTGACAATCACGTCCAAGTATTCTTAAATACACTTTTTGCAATAACAAAATGCAGCTCTTTTCCAACGAGGAAATACCTACAATTCCAGAGCTCTTTAAAGGTAAACATGTTTTTATGACTGGTGGCAGTGGATTCATAGGAAAAGTCTTAATCGAGAAATTATTAAGATCATGTCCAGATATTGGAAATATCTACGTTTTGTTGAGAGAGAAGAAAGGAAAGTGTCCAGAGGAGAGAGTTAAAGATATGACAAACATACCAGTGAGTATTAATTTAAGTTATTATTTTTTAAATTTCACACGTGCTGTGACTAATAAGTATTTCCCGCCGATAATGCTTTTCAGAAGTATCAGGGTATAAACCAGAGTACATTTTAAGTAATTTTTACTGGGTGGCACTAGAACTCGAAAATTATTAGCCAGGGAGGTAGCGACAGTTTTCTTGAAATCATTTCTATAAAACTAGATTTTTTCCCAAGAAAGTTTAGACAGTACCAATGATGAAGGTGCAATTCTGGCAATCTATAAGTTCTGCAAACATGAATAAAAAATTAAATAACATGCTGCAAAAAGAGATATCGATTTTCTGAAATGTCACAAAATGTCACTTTTGATTCGTTCGTGCCGAGCCGAATTTTCGAATTTCGACGTGCAATTTACGATCGGGTTTATCTGGAAGACTTCCTCTATACGCCGCGACATCGTACGGCCGTCCCAATGGTGTTTTTCGAAAAATATGAACGTGTCAAGATTGTATGTTTTTACAATTTTTTCGGCTCGGAAATGGAAGCTGTTTTTGGATACTTTTCGCAGATATCTCCAAAACGGTGGGAGTTAGCTTGAAATAAAAAATAAGGTCAAACGAGTATTTTCCACTACGAATCTTTTTGCTACCATCAGAATTTTGATTGTTTTTTCGTTTCGGAGATAACTACTGAAATATCGGTCTTATACGGCAAAAAATCGCAAATTTTGAGCTTCTACAGTTGGCAACTTTTTAATCTTGGCTCCTACGCCAAAACACTACTCTAGCTAATTTAAACATAATTAAATTTCAATTTCATATTCAAGGAATTAGAGGGGGCGGGATTTTCGGTAAAATTTCTCCATTTTGTCACCATAATTAATCGGTAATTAACTGAAATCGATCTCATATACGATATTCACTTAATATCATGTACTAATATGACGCTCCGTTAATCTTGGACCTTCGAAACAAAGGTTTCTGAGAAAAATGATTTTTTTAAGATTTACATACACTTTTTAGGAAAACGTGTAATTTCCTACATTTCCTCCAATATCTCGATAATTATCGTTTTTTTCTAAAAATTTGTAGACAGCTTATGTAAAGAGAATTGATTGAGCTTTCCGACACTTTTTTTTATTTTTTCTTTAACACGAAAAACAAAAGATTTATGACCGAATACAAAGCTAATTTTTTTTGTCTACAAGCAGTCTATGCACTACTTCGATTAAAAATCACATTCTACCTCCGCTGAAAGGTGGCTAAATCTTTGGTAGACGTTGCCAAAATGGCAATACATAGTCAAATCATGACCATTAATTCTTCATTAATATTAACGAACAGACAGTTTTCTTATAGATGTGTTAATAATCACTTTTATTTACTCCATTAGAAAGCGTTAATCCCTTTGATAATACTTTAGATAAGAATTTACTTTTTAATATTGCTAGTGGTCGAGCTACAGACGAAAATATTGACACAAAATAAACTTGCTTTATCTCTCACATTTCTATCCACAACATTTCTATACCATCTAAAATTTTTATACATGCTTTTTGCTATTGAAAATTGAATAAAAAGAAGGAATTGAAATTATGGGAACTGCAAAATTTTTATGCACTCGGGAAAGAAATTCAGAGCGTTACAGATTGTTTAACTTTTTTATGCCCTATAATTTCAGGAGATAGATCGAAATAGTGCATATAGTGGAAGACCAGACCCTCTGAATTCGACACCCTCTATACAACTCGCGAACACCCACCTAAAAAACCGCTGCCCAAGGAATCACTACTTCCACAACCAGATTCTCTATCCAAGTCACTCACAACGAAAAAACTTTGTATGTGAAAATATTTGTTTATGGAACTTTAATAATATAATATTTGAAATCCTCTACCCCAAAAACCCATATAACGATACCCCACATCGGTAGTGGGGTGGGGCTGGTGAGTGGGGGGTGGTAGTGGGGGGTGGATGAAGTAAAAAAATATTTTGAGGTTTCTGGTCCCTGTACATGCACTAAATCACATTTTTTTTTTCATCCCCTTTAATAAAGAGGTGGGGGTGGTAATGGGGGTGGCTAATGCCAAAAATTTTTTTCAGACCTCAGCTTTTCTTGTATATACTAAATACCAATTTCACGGACTCTTACCTGCTTGATTTACCCATTTACCCCAAATTTACCCCAATTTACCCCCCAACCCTTCGACGGAACAAGATGGAAATATAATCTGGTTCTAGATCTCGTTAAAGTACATATGTGTACCAAATTTCAAGTCAATATCTTAAACGGTTTCAGAGTAAACGTGCGCACAAAAAAAAGTTACAGACAGACCGACAGACCGACAGACCGACAGACAGACCGACAGACCGACAGACAGACAGAAATTTTTATTTCGCTCAAACTTAAAATCTCGACGTTCCATGACATTTTAAGCCTATATGGACAATAAAAATTTTTAAAATTTTTTTTGTCGTTACTATACTTCCACTGGACGTGGAAGTAAAATATGTAATCTGATGTAAAATAACCTACTAAACTTGATTTTTGAATTCGCCCATTGATTTGATATTGCCAAAATGACCAAATTGGCAATTTTCTAAAAAAAATAAAAATTATGTGTATTTTTTGTTTTTCATATAACACGTCAAATATTTTTTATTTTACTTCAGATTTTTTAAATTTTTTTACATAATATTCTCTAACTATTCTTTGATATGTTGAAAGTAAAAAACTTTACCTAAAAAATAATTAGTTGGCAAAAAAAAGTAACAACTTTTCTTTGACGCAAAATCTTTAAAATTTGCAGAGTAAAATGTCCGATCGAGGTATCTTTTTTATTTTTAAAGTTAGGTGCCTACTATAACCGAAGAAAATGTTCCGAATGAACTAAATAAAATTTTTTATAAGAAGTTTTTTTTGAAATTTTGCTCCCTTATCGAAATATTCATTGATTGTTTCAGCGTCCAAACAAATGCGCGCTACTATGAATCGGCCGCAATCGCATCTAGAGCTAAACGCAGACACGTGCCGGGTGATTATTATTTTCCAGTGTCCATTTATGTTTAGTTAAAAGTGCTTTTTGTCTCAGTCCTTATATTTAGTGCGTTATAAACACATAGTTTGGCATAATAAATTATAATTACTCGGATAAGAAATCAAAGGAAACAAGCTAAAAACGTACTCTTCGCCTGTTCACTGGATTTTTATATAATTGTTATACATTCAATAGGATACTTTTCGCAGTTTTTTTTAAATAATGTTACTTCTAGACATTTTTAATTTTATAGTACGGTCTTAGTTGGTAAAAGACTTGGTAAAAAAACTATACCAAAGCCCATTTGGGTTTCGATTCATAGTCAAAAGAACTACACCACCACCTTACACGTAAAAGAATGTAAATTTTTACATTACAAGAGACGAGCTAAAATCATATTTTCACGGTTGTATATTACATTATGAAATGCATATTTGTAAAATATATAAATATTTAGATATTAAAATGAAATATCATTTCACCAGATTTCTATTCAATTACAAAAACATAAAAATTTAAAATTTTTTTTTTCAAATTTAAATCATTAAGTAATAACATTTTTATTTATCGATCGATTTTGTTCAAATAGGCTAACACTAATTTACTGTCCGAATTTCAGTACAATTTTCTTTCTTCAGTTATCGTGCTTACAAGAAACGTGACGGACGGACAGAGAGACGGACATTTTGAAAGTTATTCAGAATTCGTTCACTAAGACAATGGTATGAACATTTTTTGTCTGCGCGCGATATTTACGGTTTTAGAAATGTACCGATCAAATGCAAAATCCGATGACATTTCTGTGGCTCTAAAACAATATTTAGAACAGAAATATTTATTTTTATCACTAAATCCAGTTTACCATGCACAATGTAGAAGATCGTATACCCGAACTGCTTATAAAAGAAAATCAGAAATTGTAAATCCTAGTACAGAGAATACAAGTAAAAAGGGCATTTCTGCAATGCGCTATTTACAAGACAGCCTACCAAATTAAGCCCAGAATTCCAAATGTTTTAGATTTTGGATGGTACCTGAAGGAGGGAAATCTTATTTCCAAAGATGATTTCAAAAAGCCCAAAACCCAATTTTATTGAGTTAACTCCATTTTGTAAATGTAAATTATATAACTGTACTACAAGCTTCAAGTGTAGCAAAGCAAACGTGCAATGTAACATAAGTTGTTTATACGAAGGAAAATGTAATCTTTAGTACACACTTGCTGTTATAATTAATGAAAATATATTTTTTAATGTGTATGTTTCGAGATTATCTACATAATTTTATAACATTTAATTGCAAATAAAAACTAAATAATCCGTAGACTCACTTGATCGCTTAAACGACACCACAGATGGGCGACGTTAACAGAAGTTATACTTTAAATTATAATGCGGCGAGTTGCGCGGCCGCATTCAACAGCGTCATCTCGTTACATGAGACGAATTTCAAAAAAATCTCTTTATAAAAAAGTTTGTTTAAAGTATATTTATATACATTTTTCTCGTTTATACTATAACTCTCTCTTTAAAAATAAAAAAGTTACCTCGATCGGGTATTTTTCAATACAAATTTTAAAAAACCGCGACAATAGAGGGTAACTATATTTTTTTTAGGCACTATATTATTAGTTACACTATATTCTTTGCCGTCAACCTGTCCAAGAATATTGGAGGGATAATGTGTAAAATATTGGTCTAAATCGGAATTAAAATAAAAAATATATGATGTGTTATGTGCAAAACAAAAATTAACACAAAATTTTAAAATTTTTCAAAAAATTTGCGAATTGACCGATTTGGCAATCTCAAATTAACGAGCGAACTCAAAAATCAAATCCTGAAGGTCATTTTACATAATATCATCTGTTTTTTAGGTGGGTGTTCGCGAGTTGTATAGACTACTTTTAAAATGCTTCCTACAGATTGGCTGCTCTCCGACTAATAGACTGCTTGTAGACAAAAAAAAAATCAGCTTTGTAGATTAATATTCCGCGGCGGAAAATGCAAAACTTTTCCGCGAACTGCAATAGCCAGAGCACATATTCGGTCATAAGTCTTTTGTTTTTTATGTTAGAGAAAGAAGTAGAAGGTGTGACATGTCCCAGATATGATAATCAGGGCTTTCCAATTAAAACTATATGTTTTTCGGTTGTTATCTTTCGACGGTTATCTATTAATTTGATGGCCTTGTCTTTGCGCCCATCGAAATAAAGTCCACGTAATGATATTGACGTACCACATGATGATAATTCACCTCTCTTCTTGCTTATAGCTCTTCTAATTTTGTTTTTATCAATTACATGCATTGTGTTAGATTCATTAACTAAACCAAAATCTTGGAGTATTGAAGAAGCAATCAGTGCTCCAACTCTATTGGAAATACCGCATCTATCTAAAGTTTCGGCTAAAACTGACAGTGTTCACTGTTCACCGAGCTTTCATGTATGCAGAACACAGCGCATGCTGTATTATGGGCATGCGTACATTAGATAACAAATACGTAGATAGTAATAAGTAATTTAAATTTAATATCGTAATTAAACACAGTTTAAAAATATTACTAATTAATAAGTATCCATAATATTTGTAAGGGTACGTACTATTTTTTTTGGTCTTTGATACTAACCCGCTACCTTTGAGTCTTAATATTTTGGTTTAAAATTCTTACCAGCCAATTTCAACCCCAAGACCAAACTTTTCCGCGCCCGCCATTTTAGATATGCACAAAATAAAAAAATTGGACTTTTAACCCTCACCCGCTACCCCTAAACCTAAATATTTTTTTCACTAAAATTTCTACCTGTTGTTATAACCCTAAAACACAACTTTTGCGCACCCGCCATTTTGAACATATAGAATATCAAAAATGTTTACTTTTGACCTCAACTCAATTTAGGTAAAATTGTATTTTGGTTTGTTTTAGTTATTTGAGCCTTTGAAGAAACAAAATGGCAATGCCATTAAGAAAATAATGCCGATGAATGGGGACATCAGCAAATTACGTTTAGGTCAGTATACGTGGGTAAGGAAAATATGTTATAATATAGGCACTGAGCGAATATTACGCAGCAGCTCCTTGCAGCGGAGAATCGTAACACTTTCGATGGGGGCCAGCTGTCAGTCTGTCGAATTTTAATAAAAAATCAAATCTAATAATTATTTTAATAAGCTTTGACCATAAATTATACTCAAACATTACAAATATATGATAGCTGACCCCCACTGAAATGTTAGATTGTCACCGATTTTAACACTATAGCTTACGATAATAAACCTGCAATGGTATAGTTGAAGTAATCGTATTAGTGAGAAGTGTGTGAGAGGCAAGGGGAATAAAAAAGGCGGCAACTCATCTCCCCAGGTAGCAGGGTGACGTCATTTTGACGTCGATTAAAGGTGATTTTTGGTCGCCGACGTCATTATCCCAATAAATGACTTATCAGAGCCGTGATATTTAAAACGTACTTCTGACATCATCATGAAGACGTCAAATACACGTTTCTTTTAGGTCATGATTTTTACGTCATTAAACTGACACGTCATTTTGACGTCAAAATTGGTCATTTGGTTCACTATATATATAGATCTTTGACCAAATCATAAAAGCATATATATTATTACAAAATAAAAACGTATATATAGAAACATCAGTATGTTCTGACATAGTTGTCGAATATATTTTGCAACCTAGACAGTCTGATTTAATTCTGAAATTTTAATTTAAATAAATCATTATAAAATAAAACTAATATTTAGTGATTAGTTTATTAATATAAATTTTGTTGTACTAATTCTAACTAGGTATGCAGTTTTTAAGCATAATTAAATGTAACCGTTCAATGGTTCAATGAGTTAAGTGTTGAGTTGCGAGTTAAGAGGTCCGCGGTTCGGTCCCTGAATATACCGCTTTTTTTTTTCGTTAAAAACTTTATTAATAATTGTGGAAGAATATTATAGTAAAAGGTTTGCATCCCTTATCGCAAAATTCACTGATTACCAATACGTCATACTGACGTCACATGCATGACGTCAGTGGGCTGTGACATTGCCCGGCAGTTTCACGTCATTTTTACGTCACATTGTAGGTGAAATTGACGTAATGGATGCCGAAAAAACGACGTCAAAATGACGGCACCCTGCTACCTGGGTCCTGTCTTTACTCCACTTTTACATTAAGTGAGAGAAAAGATATCGGCCATTCAATGTCGGCTATCTGACGTGGCCTGTGGACGTACACTTATGAGTGTGTTTAACCCAGGACTGCAGTTAGAGACACCCGTTCGAGCTTATACTGTCGGGGTGAAGATACAATTCGATAATTACTTTATATTTCTTTATTTGGTAATGTGTTTTTGAAAATAATTTTAGTAAGTATTGTTACCAATTCATAACAGTGCTTTGGGGGATATTGTAAGTGTAATATTATAAATTATTATTATTTTATATCTATTCACAATATAGTTAAATCCGGCTCTTCATTCTGCACCTCTTTCCTCTCAACGTCGAGTGTCGGTCACAAATGCGATTGTTTCAACTATATCCGTTAATTGTTTTAACATATAGTACAGCACGTGGAGGTAAAAAAATACGTAAAATTTCGGAATAATCTTATATGTAATATTTTTGGATGCGCAGTGGCTTTCCTCGAGTAAATTGGAGGCACAGTGGATTACCTCGAGTAGTATGGATGCGTAGTAGGTTTCCTCGAAGAAAATGCTTGAAATAGAAGCTTTACCTCTATCGCGTAGTCCACGGCACACAATAGTTTTTTATATCTTTGTCATGCCATTTTTTGCGTATTACTTTCACATCCAGTGGAAGTATACTAACGCAAAAAATGCTGGAGAATTTTCATTGTTCAAATGAGCATAGAATTTCATGAAACGTCAAGAGTTTGAGCAAAGAAATTTCTGTCTGTCGCGTCGGTCTGTCTGTTGGGCTTGTAACTTTTTGGTGCTCATGATTGCTCTGGAACCGTTTAAGATATCGACTTAAAGTTTGGCACACATGTATTTTAACGAGATCTGGAACTAGATTATATTTTGATCTTATTCCGTTGAAGAGTTGAGGAGTGAACAGGGGGAAATGGGAGTAAATAGGTAAATCAAGCAAGTAAGAGTCCATGAAATTGGTATTTGGTAAATATAGACGGAGCTAAGTTCTCAAAAAAATTTTTGGCATTAGCCACCTCTATTACCCCCTTTATTAAAGGAGGTGAAAAAATATTGTGATTTAGTGTGTGGGTACAAGAACCAAAGTCATCAGGAATTTTTTTTCACTTCATTCACACCCACCACCACCGATGTGGCATATCATTTTATAGGTTTTTGGTGTACATGATTTCAAATATTATATTATTAAAGTTCCATAAACAATTATTTCTACATAGGCGAGCGATGTATAAAGAGATGAATAAAAAAGTGACATAACCTCCCGAACAAAGTTGCCAGATTGAAACCAATTGGAATCGATTAGTTACATTTTAGGGAACAAAAAACCTAAATAACATTTTTTTGTCCGAGTGGAAGGTAATTTGTTACTACCAATGAAATTGCAGAGTAAAAAAAATGTAAAAAATCCATTTGAAAACACATTTTATAAGTTAATTGGGCAAAAATAAACACTTTTTGTCTCTTGTAATGTTTTCGAAAAATGCACTGTTTTTGAGTTATAGGCGATTTAATGTCAGAAAATGGCCAAAAGTCGACAACTTCAAAAATTCTTATCTCGGCTTCTACTGGACTTTTTTTAATGGTTTGGGTCGTAAAATGATCGTTAATACTTATACTGGCCTAACATAGTAGAGTGCAAATATGTATTTTCGTTGTAAAAGACTTGGATAGGAAGCGGTTTTTTTCTGAAAAATTAACATGAGATTAGTATAGTGATGAGCAAAAATTTTTAAGTTGGCTAGAAAGCAAGTTCGGGTTGACCGTACAATTTCTTTATTTTACCCTTCTGGGATAAGCTAAGGTGCTAAGCCAGTAATTATTATAGATAGGGCCTAGTAATAAAAAATATCGAAATGTTATACGCGCAAAATCTTTGCTCAAGATTATCTTTTGAATATTACCAGTAAATATATAATTATTACAATCTGTTCCTTCTAGGACTTAACGACGAGGACAGAAATACCATTATTAATGAAGTGAGCATCGTATTTCACATAGCAGCGTCTGTAAGATTCGATGATCCTTTGAAAAAGGCTATATTCTTCAACGTCAGAAGCGCTCGAGAAATAATAAATTTAACCAAGGAATTAAAAAAGTCTGCAGTTTTTGCTCACGTGTCAACGGCCTACTGCAATTCAGATAAAAAAATTATTGAAGAAGAATTGTATACCGCCCATGCTAATTGGCGCGATGCAATTCGATTGGCTGAAGAAATGGAGGAACATGCTTTGGACATTTTTTCACAAAAATATATAAAACCACTACCGAATACCTACACTTTCACAAAGTCACTAGCGGAACATGTAGTGGATGATCTGTGTAGGGGACAAATACCTGCAATCATATATAGGCCGACAATTGGTACGTATGTTTTTGTCATACTTCCAACACGATTTATAAATAATACAGTAGAAAACATATTTGCAAAAAATTTTTGTCCATATTGCTCCAACTTATGATGCTTTCGTAAAGCAGGAGATAAATTCGACAAAAAGTGTGGCAAAATGAAACATGTATAAAATATTTGAATTCTTAGTGATTTTTCGGCCTAAAACGAATTTAGAAACAAAAAGAGGCCAAAAAGAACAAAAGGATAAAAACAAAAACAAATAGAACATATAAAGAGAATAGAAAGGATTAGATTATAAAGTTGAGAAAGATCAAAGAAGGGAAATAATGGACAGGGAGCTAATGCCTGAAAACTTATGTTATAAGGTACAAAATTTTTGACCCCCGAGTTTGGTGTGCGTATCCGTGGGATAGTGACAGATTTTTTTAAACGTTTGGTTCCTATCTGGCCTTTTGGGAGCCTTTTGTGCCTGATTTGTACTAACCATTTTCGTGTTTATCAAACGGTTATCCAGGGCCCCTCAGCGGAAAACAGAAAAGAAAATTTCATGAAAATGAGCAATTTCAAACGTTTTGTTCCTATCTGGCGTCAAGTTAGACTTACGTTTTAAAGAAAAACATCCGACGGAAGCTTATCGCCAGACAAATTCCGTGGGCCGGAAGGCCCGAAATTTCAATCCGAAGTTGTAAGAAAAAATGGTCAAAATCAAACGATTTGGTTCTTATCTGGGAATTGTATATATAGGTAAATAGATTATAATTATCGCGATATAACAAACGCCAGACAAATTCCGAGGGCCCTACAGTGAAAAAATTATTGTTCAAGTTGTCAACTATTCCGCGAAAATCAAACGATTGGTTCTCATGTGAAATGATTTTTTCTGTAAAAATTAACCAAAACGAAAATGTACTGTATCATTCACAGACATTTTTAGTGGGCCAAACATATTTTAAATCTTAAAAGAAGTGCACGAAAAAAAG
Organism: Rutpela maculata; assembly: GCA_936432065.2. Classification (NCBI taxonomy): domain Eukaryota; kingdom Metazoa; phylum Arthropoda; class Insecta; order Coleoptera; family Cerambycidae; genus Rutpela; species Rutpela maculata. The sequence continues at coordinate 212,992,988 of OW386287.2, forward strand.
CCATTTTTTCAAACGATTTATTCCTGTCTGGCATTTGGATTTTAAAAAGATATGGTAATAAATAAACCATATTTCAAGTCCCAGACAAAAAGCGTGAGCCAAACATATTTTAAATCTTAAAAGAAGTGCACGAAAAAAGCCATTTTTTCAAACGATTTATTCCTGTCTGGCATTTGGATTTTAAAAAGATATGGTAATAAATAAACCATATTTCAAGTCCCAGACAAAAAGCGTGGGCCAAACATATTTTAAATCTTAAAAGAAGTGCACGAAAAAAAAACCATTTTCTCAAACGATTTATTCCTATCTGGCACTTGGATTTTAAAAAGATATGGTAATAAATAAACCATATTTCAAGTCCCAGACAAAAAGCGTGAGCCAAACATATTTTAAATCTTAAAAGAAGTGCACGAAAAAAGCCATTTTTTCAAACGATTTATTCCTGTCTGGCATTTGGATTTTAAAAAGATATGGTAATAAATAAACCATATTTCAAGTCCCAGACAAAAAGCTTGGGCCCAGCCGTAGATATGTTGAGTGAAAGTATCGAAAAATCAAAAAACAGTCGTGTAAAAATCGATGCATTTTCAAACGATTCACACTCGTCTGGCATTTCATTAGCTTGTCATTGTAAAAGAGTATTATACACATTTAAACAAATTTGTTTCGCGTTACTACTTAAATGCCGCAAGCGCGGATTTATTGGGGGTAACGGTGTAAAAAGATTCCGTAAACAATCAACTTTCATTTTAAAGTTTCATAATTTTTATTATTTTATTTTATATTTTTGAATATATTTAGTTGTTTATAATTTTTTTTTTGAGATTTTTTCCCCCCGCTCATCAATTTTAATTTTCTAGGAAAAACATTTTTGTTATTTTCAACACGCGGCTACGTCCCCCCCCCCCCCCCAAGCTCAAAGTCCAGATCCGCCCTTGAAATGCCGTGTTTTTCTCACTTGAAACTCATTTGGAATTTGATTTTCTTTATCACTGGAATCAATATAACTGTCACTTTCACATTCATAATCCCTCGATCGAATAATATTTACAATAAATAAGTAACATACTAGCAAAAGGACAAACATAAATTATTACATATTAATATTTAATTTACAACTCTGCACTACACCATAGAAACTGAGAGTCCTCGTAAGTCCGTACCTGTTTCATTCTCCCTTGGCGTAGGTAGTCAACCACACGAAAGTGATTTCTTCTCTCATTTTAATGCACGCGACATAAGACACGTAAGATGTGATGTGGTAGAAATATATATGGTATGCATTGTTTGCGAGCGACGCTGCTTTTTATACTCCCCGCTCGTCCCGGGGTGATTTTTATTTATCGTTTGCTAATGGGGAACTTGCCCATTTTTTTCGTATTTCATTAAAGTGTGTGTTTATGTATAAAAACACGCCACATCGAATATCAGCTCTTAAATCGCAGCACTTACTTTGCAATAAATAATTAAATTTGAAATCCTCGCTACTCCTCACGAAAAGCACTGTGACGTCAGATCGAGAAACTAGTCTCGCGTGGGGACCCACAGATGGTGTACTTTAGCCGAGCGGTATGTCTTCACCCTAATTAATAGACTGGGTGGCGGTTGGCTTTGAGACGTCCGCATATTTGGTCTTTTGCTCTTTATGTTAGAGAAAAAATAAAAAAGTGTCGGAAAGCTCAATCAAGTCTCTTTACATAAGCTATCTACAAATTTTTCGAAAAAAACAATAATTATCGAGATATTCGAGGAAATGTAGGAAATTACACGTTTTTCTATAATGTATATGTAAATCTAAAAAAAATATTTTTTCTCTTCTTTACCTTTGTTTCGAAGGACCGAGATTAACGGAATGTCAAAGTAGTACATAATATTAAGTGAACATCATATATGAGATCGATTTCAATTAATTACCGATTAATTACGGTGACAAAATGGAGAAATTTTACCGAAAAAAAAAGTCCCAAATCCCGCCCCTCCCCTCTAATTCCTTCATTTTTGTCGGAATTAAAAAAATTAAAAAAAGAGTTTTAGCAAATTTTATTCTATTTAAATTAGCTAGAGTAGTCTTTTGACGTAGGAGCCAGGATTAAAAAGTTGCCAACTGTAGAACCTCAAAATTTGCGATATATCTACAGCTGCGCCCCAGATTTTTGTCTGGCACTTGAAATATGGTTTTTTTATTAACATATCTTTTTAAAAAAACAAATCCCAGACGTGTAAATCGTTTGAAAATGCATCGATTCTTACACGACTGTTTTTTGATTTTTCGATACTTTCGCTCAACATATCTACGTCTGGGCCCAAGCTTTTTATCTGGGACTAGAAATATGGCTTATTTATTAACATATCTTTTCAAAATCCAAATTCCAGACAGGAATAAATCGTTTGAAAAATGGCATTTTTTTCGCGCTTTTCTTTTTGTCTGGCTATCCAGGGGACCCAGCCAATTCGTCTGGGAATCTTAAATTGAAACTACTTATTGCCTAATATTAACAAAAAAACAAATGCCAGACGAATGTAAATCGTTTGATTTTCGCGGAATAGTTGACAACTTGAACAATAATTTTTTCACTGTTGGGCCCTCGGAATTTGTCTGGCGTTTGTTAGATCGCGATAATTATAATCTATTTACTTATATATACAATTCCCAGATAAGAACCAAATCGTTTGATTTTGACCATTTTTTCTTACAACTTCGGATTGAAATTTCGGGCCTTCCGGCCCACGGAATTGGTCTGGCAATAAGCTTCCGTCGGATGTTTTTCTTTAAAACGTAAGTCTAACTTGACGCCAGATAGGAACAAAACGTTTGAAATTGCTCATTTTTATGAAATTTTCTTTTTCGTTTTCCGCTGAGGGGCCCAGGATAACCGTTTGATAAACACGAAAATGGTTAGTACAAATCAGGCACAAAAGGCTCCCAAAAGGCCAGATAGGAACCAAACGTTTAAAAAAATCTGTCACTATCCCACGGTCTATAAGCTATTTAAGATTTTCTTTGTCTTACGCATCAGAACGGGGCCGTTTGATCAGTAGAAGCTCTCAAATTTTCAAGAAGGGGCTAAATTTTTCGTGATAAAGTACACGGAGAAAACCAACGAGGCTTTTTAACTAACTCAAAACAAGATCGTAAGACAAAATATTCGGGGCTTTTGGGTCGCAAGACAAGTTTGATATTTATAGAAAGGGCTAAAATTTACGTCATAAGGTACATGAACATTTTTTTCGCCGAATTTTTCGTTTCCATGTTCTATTCAGGAAATTCCATCGTAAGACATAATTTTTGTGTGCTTAACCGCTTTAAGATAAAAATTTTTGTTAAGAGGGCTGAGATTTACGTCATATGGTACACAAGGTCGTACCCGGGGGGGGGGGGGAGGTCAAAGGGGAAAATATATACTCTTCATATTCAAAAGCTAACCTTTGGTGGAAATTGTTAAAAGAAAAGTGTATATTTACATTTACAAACATTTTTTGTTAGTCGAAACCCCCTCCCCCACCCCCCGAAACAAAATCTTTGGTACGGCCTTGATGGTACATGAAAAAAACCAACGAGGTATTGTGCGGAAACCCCCTCTTAGCCAAGAACCGAAGAGTAAGACAAAATATTCGGGGGCTTTTGGGTCGTAAGACAAGTTTGATATTTATAAAAGAGGGCCAAAATGTATTATTATTTAAAGATATATCACCATTTTCTTCTTCGAATTGTTCGTTTCCATGTTCTATTCAGGAAATCCCATCGTACTGACAGTTTCACGAACACCTCGTGTGCCGGTCTGCAATCCAATGAGAAGATGGTTTCGGCACGTGGCATTCCCTACCACCTTACGACTGTAGGACTCAACAAAAATGTATATATTAATGGCGCTACTCACACCTTGTATAATATTAGGTGGTTAGCTCAGGGTGGCTTGTTATGACTCAGAGAATTCGACTTAAGACCGTACCCCTTTGGTAGACGCGTAAAAACAATGTCTACTGTGCTATTCTTCTCTGTATTTGTGATCATTAATACATTTTTTTCTGATCTGCTGCATAACAGATCTGAATAACACACATGGTAAGTTTGGACACATCCCGGAATTTGCACGAGAAAAATAGTTCTCCGTTGTACTTTTTACGCAAAGTATTTTATGAAAACTATGATTTTTTAAATACGACTTCGTCATATTTTCGAACTTCAACAGAGGAGCTTATTTGACGTCACTCGAGGTCAGATATTTGTAAAACACTTTGAAATTAAAAAATCTTCAATTTTTTGCCATTTTTCGCTTTATTTGGAATATAACTCGTAAATGAAGCATTGTTCGAAAATATATCAAGAGATAGAAAAGTTGAGAACTAAAAAGTTTACCCATTGAAAATTACCGCAATTTCGAAAATCCGTAAATAAAAAAAAATAAATAAATTCTTTGAAATCTGAACGAAAGAAAAAATTATCGGAAATTTTAAATATTTATTTTAAGAAAATAATGATTGTCATAGTTTTCTAGGTTATTTATAAAGAATATGTGAAAAAAAATGAGACTTTTAAAATTAATTTGAAGATGGTAGAAGCTCCAAAAAGCGAAGTAAATGAAAAAAACGTTAAATAATACAAATACATCGATTTTTTTTGTAATACTTCCTTTTCAACTTGGGAATTATTTAGTAACTCTATGGTGGTTGAGTTCTGGATCCTGAGGTTTTACAATAATATTTAATTAGGATGAGCCCAAAATAACATCATCACTTACAATTTGACTTGTAGTATTTATTAGGCCAGTTGACATTCCCTCTATGACACAAAACTAATTTGTTTGGGGACTTTATAAAAATACAGTACACAAGGATTATAACTCGTTACCAACACAAATTAGGCTCGGCTAGCCAGTTTTTTAGGAGGCCAAGGGCCATGGGTAAGCGTAAGCAACGCTCCTAATAAGGCCAAGAGTGATTTACGTGATAAAAATTTAAAAGATGGAATATTATTATTTTTTTTTTTTGTCAAAAAAAATTTTTTTTTTTTGTTTAAATTTTTGAATTTAAGTAGGCTAAAATGCAAGAGTACCTTGGGCGCCAGATCCTATAGAAAGATCAGAAAGGAAAGGTACTATACAACACATACATCAGAGAAACACGAATTTAAAATGACAACAGTTCAACAGTTTAATACGAAATTAATTAGTCACTAGCAAAATTTTAACAAGGTTATTGAATAACAACTACGTTAGTCTGGCCAATTTTATGGTTTGAAATGCTTAAAAATATCTAATCTGTAACGATAACTTGGGTTAGTATTCTATATTCCTAATTTAGTATTCTGGATGAAGTAAGCAATAAACAATTTCGAAAACTACAGAAAAGAAATAATGACCTAGCTTATTTGGCCAATGATCAAAACTCCAGTACAAGTTAGGCCAATTTAAAACGAGAATAATTAAAGGTGTCCAGGTTAAGTTACAAATTTGAAGTTGAAAGTTACAATTTTCAATGATTTGATTCACGAAAGACGGAGAAATTTGATTTTTGGCTATAAGCCCACGATATAGTTCTCCAGGGAAAACTAGTAATAAAATTTTTTTTTTAATTTATTTATGGGCATAAGGCCAACCCTAACAATTAAATTTCTGAAGAAAGTTTATGCAAAACAAGGTCAAACATTTACAGTGAGCTATTCACGACGGTTGAGGCAATATATAGGCAAATTCCCAACCAAATAAACAAACGGAAGCAAACTTCCTGCCACTATTTCACTATAAATATTGAAATTATTTCATAAAATTTGACTATTAAATACCTTGAGGCACTGACAAACAAAATTGCAATAAAAGGTTCTAACCTCACCTAGTGGTAAAACTCTTACTGGAGTAACAAGAATTACGTTATGAAATCTACCGTACTTGAGTAAAAACTCTACAAAAAAATCACAACCTTGTAGATTGTTAATAAAACTTGTTTATCACTAAAACGCCATAAATTCACACACAATCCCACGATCCCAGAAAAACTTTATCACTAAATATAACGTAGAAACTAACCTAAGTAAGCCAATGATAATTATAGTGTTACTATAACGGGTAATTTAAATAATTTAAAACTATAAAATTGGTATGACTATATACAACAAAAACATAACCCACAAGGGATAAAACATAGCTTAAAGCACAGCTGTACCTTAATATACGACCACACGGTCAAATCTTATAGCTATTAAAATTGGCACGAACCAAAGGTTACACTGATATCGGGGCTAGTGGCTGAAGGTCCACTCCAACCTCGTGGTTTTATGGCAGTACCAAACATAAACCTTTAAACACACTAAATTAGTGGGACTCACTAACGGTACTGTTATCACAGGCCTGTACCCCCCCCCCTCTGAGTTGAGGACTATACCGACCAAAACATTAGAAATATACGACTAAATCGTAAAGTGGCTCTCTCGTTCAATAGCAATCAATAGTACGTTTCAAATTTATATCCTGCTTATAGCAGCTGTTACTATGAACCACGGTAAAACTTTGTTAGACGGGTATTATAAACGATTAATAAAATGATAGACTAATCTTAGTTTTAAGACGCTATTGTTGTCTTAGTTCGAGGGATCTTCAAATGAAAAAACGTGATGTTCACTGGATGTCGATACGAAGTTGACACTTTTCTACAGGTTAGAAAGACAGCTCCTCACATGGGTTGCCCACTTTCGGCACGAAACAAAATTCCCCAGCTAAATGTCACTCGAATCTACCATCCTTGTCGTTTACGTCACTGCTCTACCAGATAATGGCTTCCAGGCAAAAAAATTCTAAAATTTATTTCTTCAACGAGATCCCGATTCGTCCATGCTGTGACATAGGAAACGTCCAGTTCGATTTAATAATAAGGTAAGCCTTCCATAAGCGTCTACCAAGGCATTACACTGTACATCAAGATTTACTTATCAAGGACGAGGTTTTAAAAATGGCGATATCCAGTCGCGTCCACGTTTGAAAATTGCATGTGAAATTGCATTTGAGATTTAACTCTGAAATTTCAGATCAATCTACATCTAAAATAAAATAACCTCGATTAATATTTACTAATAGAATAATTAACAAACAATTAACTTACTTAGTTAATCCATTTAAGAGATTGAAAATTTAATTGGCGGAGTATGGCCAAAAACGCCTATATCTTGTGGCTGTTGAATTAGAGAGAGCGAGCTCAGCTAATTTCTAGCCCATGCTACCCGAATCGCCGATCGTACCGCCCTCACGAGACTGGACGTACTTTATTCACGCACGCTTAAATTAAGTTAACTTGATTAACGCTTTAACATTTCAGATCCCTGTAACTTTATTCGTACTAATTTAATTTATTAATTCAATTTGATGTAATGGCCACTAGAGGCCGTTACATTTTATAGAAAATAATTTATTAACAAATTTTTTTTTAATTAAAGGTAAAAAGCCCACCTTTCGATAAAAATCGGTCCGAAAAGGGCCAGGTTAATAGATCTTGTTTTATTTTAGTTTAACATGAAAAATGCGCTAGCAGCGGAAACGCCGTCAACGACAATTTCGCGGTAAATTTCTATGTTAGATGTACTAGGGACTTAATTTTTTTTAAATTAAAGCTAAAGAACCCACCCCTCTATTAAAAGTGGTCTGAAATGGGCCGGGCTATTCAATTTTTTTTACTTGAGAAATTACGCCCTTGCAATGAAAACACTGTCGTCTGTTTTGCGGTAAACTTCTATGTTAGATCTACTAGGGACTTAATTTTTTTTTAATTAAAGCTAAAGAGCCAACCTTTCGATTAAAGTCGGCCCGAAAAGGCCCAGGTTACTATTTTTTTTTAATACGAGTTTTACCTGAAAAATACGTATGGTAGCCAAAATTATTTTGATAATTTGAAGCTAATAGCTCTTAGGTCATATTAGCTCTTAGGTCATAATTTGTAGGTAGAAATGTTGATATTATCATTATCTACGAATATATGTATTCAAAAATGCAAACAAAAAATTTTTTGTTTCGCTGCTAAAATGTGTTTCGTAGAATGACTATAGTTCTCAATTGCATTCTTATCACCTTTTTTGAATATAGGGCAAATTTTTGGCCTACATCAAATTTGAGGAAATGTTCCTGTTTTAAGAGCTAGATTAAAGACAGTAGTCGGCGGTAACGCGAAGATAATTGCGCAGCTCTTAGTAGAAAAGATGGAATTCCATCAGGACCAGTAGTTAATTTATTTTTAGAATGAAATCGAAAACGTCGCAGATAATTAGTTTACATGATTATCCTTGTAATAAAAATTTATAATTATTAATGTCATTAAAATTTATAATAATTATTGTTTAGTATAAGTTGTTAATAAATTATTTTCTATAAAGAATTGATGTATTTGTATTATTTAAAGATTCTTTCATTTATTTCGCTTTCTGGAGCTTCTGCCATCTTCAAATAAATTTTAAGAAGTTTCATTTTTTTACAAATTCTTTATAAACAACCTAGAAAACTATAATAATCGTTATTTTCTTAAAATAAATATTTCAAAATTCAGATATATTTTTTTTGAGATTTCAAAAAATTTAATTTTTTTTTTAAAGTTACGGATTTTCGAAATTGCGGTAATTTTCAGTGGGTAAACTTTTTAGTTTATGGCATTAGAAATGCAATAAAAATAAATCATTCAAATCCATAGCTGGGTTCCGAGATATAAACCTAATTGCACTGGACTAAATGTAGACTTATAACAGGAAAAGGGAATAAACAAAGTTTTATTAAAATTTATCGTTAAAAGTTTATTAGAGTTAAACCAGTCAATTAGTTGATTTAATATATAATTTAATGTAATTTAGCTCTTAGCAATAATACATTCAATTTCTCTATTTTCTTCATCTTCATCAATATCATAACAACAATATTGAATCATTATATGAATTTTTTTAAGTTAAAAAATAGAAAAGTTCATCTGTAGCTCTTAAACGAAGAATTTTCTGGGAAAATGTCAAGAATATTAAAATGTTCAAAATCAATGTTCTCAACTTTTCTTTCTCTTGCTATATTTTCGAACAATGCTTCATTTACGAGTTAAATTGCAAATAAAGCGAAAAATGGCAAGAAATTGATCGTTTTTTAATTTTAAAGTGTGTTGTCCCACCTGTCACGCATCCGGATAGTTGGCATATGTTTCCAGACATCGCAAACTATTGTAACGTGTTTCCACCCCTAGGAAACCACCCTTGCAAATTCCGTGGGTTCCAAAAATTGTAACAAGAGATTGTCCACTAACACACTTTATTAAATAATTTACTGGATACTTCACAATACTGATTATTAACTTGAATAAACTTTACTGACTAAAAATAACAATGTTTATCACTTTGTAGTCTTAACCTCACTTTTCCAAACTGTCAATTCAAAAACTTCTACTTTTTATACTTTCTGAACTACCCGCCGAGAATGCGGCCTTTTATACCTAAACATGACAGATCTCGATTGTTCTGTGAAGACGCCACCATTCTCTAGATAATTCCAGATGTCATCACTCTAGAACTACTACTGGTAGGTTCTTTCTCGAGTAGATGCAAATACATCTGAATTAATTTAAGGGGTGGCAACACATCACACTATATTTTAAAATTGCGGGTTAACGACATTTCGCACAAAAAAGCTAATCGGACTGGTCAACCAAGAAATATCCCTAGTTCTTGAATTATTTACAATATATTACTTTGTTATGACAGCGTAGATACTACGACGATGAAATATTTCACAATTATACATTTTAATTAAACAAAATCATTTTAGTTATATCTGCATTAAAAGAGCCAATACCGGGATGGATAGATAATTTTAATGGACCTTATTCCTTTGAAATTGGAACAGCCATGGGTTCGTATAAATAATATTCTGTTTTTTTTTGTCATACAACTAAATATTTCAGGAGTTGTGAGATCCTTGTACATCGACAAAGAAGAAAGGATGGATCAGGTTTTTGTGGATAACGTTGCAAAATCTTTGATAGCAGCTACTTGGGAGAAATATGTAACCAGGTATTTATTTTTGAAAATCCTCTTAGTAGGCTATTGTCTATAAATAACTAAATAATTTTTTGCTATAAAAATCAAGCAACATTTTTTAGAGGGAATATTGACACTGTACACTCACTCCTTAGAGAGGTAAAAAAATATTCAGGAGTGATCTGAATTGGCCAATATGATAAAAAAACATCCAACTGTGTATTAGGACTTTTTTGTAATTAAAACCGATCAATATCCCTGAGAATGTGAGACCCACCGGTTTTAGGGCGTGTTAGGAAATAAATGGTTAGTTGTTGTCAAAATTTTGTCACAACCACAATTGGGTTGTTGCACTAAGTTAAAATTTGAGGAGAATCTATGTTAAACAATAACAATTATTCATAAAAAATCATTAGAAACATGTAGAAGTTGAAAAGAAAGTATTATAATTTTATAATATTAATTACAAAAATACCTGCATTTAAAACGGAGATGACATAATAACGGCAGTCTGTAGAGAAGTTAGTTATAAAACGACGAGAAACGGGTACTAATTTAGAAACTCGCTGATAGCGACGGAGAAAAAAGACAATCACGACAGTTTAATCTGACATTATATTTAACGTCAAATTCAACTGACGTTCATAGGTTACAATTCGGTATAGGCGTCTGAATTTAAGATGCCAGCGCCGAAGTGGAGAACTCGTGAACTAATTATAGGCTTTTTGTTTGTTTATATGGAGAATACTTATATTGATTTTTTTCTGTTTATTGTTATTTTTGGCGTTAAAAATAATAACATTAAGAATATATGATCTAAAGGTTTGCAATATTTTGTTGTAAGTGATTTGCAAGACGTTAATGGCATTATTCAGCAAAATTCATATTTTTTTAGGTTATCTAGTTTTCCCCTTGAAAAGTACAGTTTCTTCGACATAAACGGTGTCTGGCAAGTTAAATATTAATAAACTTAAATATTTCTTTAAATTTATGCACAGTTGTAGTTTAAATCACTTTTTTTTTTCAGGAAACATGAGTGACATTTAGGTTAAGCATATTGCAATGTATGGAACATTTGTAAAGCACTAAAATGTAAAAATTCTAAGTGTGTGTATGAAGGGGAATATGATTTAAATGCAGGACATATTATTTTGTGTGGTACAACCCATATTCAACACAAAACTTAATAAATCAATGTGTATGCTCTATGTTTACAAACAACTGTCTCAGATTCAAATACCCATGAAATTAGTGGTACATTGAATATAACTGAAAAGACATTTATTAATTCTTTGAGTAAAATAAATGAAACAGTATTTTGTAAAATATGAAATAGAAATATTCAGGGGTTAAAACATAATAGTGCATGGTGCAATAGTATATATTACTTTTAAATATATTGGAATTACATATACTTACTTATTTCAAAAATTTCACTTACAATGTGTGATTGTCTAGGATATTATTATTACTACCCGGGTCACGGTTATTTGCACCAGCTTTTTACCTCTCAATGCATGGTTAAAGGTGTTTACATCAAAGAGGGTATGCTTTGAACATTGTCTGCCAACTCAACTTTCACGAGTTGTTCCTGCAATCTACAAAGGATACCGACTAGGTTGGCTCCAGCAAATTGTAGCCCATTTAAACGCTATCATATTTTTAATAACTTAGCATCTCAGTTTATCATTTACTTATTGTTGATATCATCGTACACTAAAGAGACAATGACAGAAAAGCCCATAATTAGTTTGACTATAGACCACCAGGTGGCGTACTCCTTATTTTCAGACGCCTATAGTTTAACAGCATCTAGTTATGGATAAATATAAGTACAGATAGTGTTTTCTGCCGTACTGTGTAAATAATACCACCAATTCACCAGAAAAACTGTTCCAATAATAAACGCTGAACGTAATAATGAATGATTCAAAAGCCACCAGAGAAGGACCAAAAGTCTTCTTATTGTGGAGACCATTTCAATGTCAAATAAAGTAACAAATTACAATGTATTCTAAGCGTTTTATTTGTGGTAAGTTGTATCTTAATGTAGGAATTTGATTTTTAATATGGGTTTATGTTGAAGGAAAAACGGCCGCATTACAAGACTTGTGTGGCGTTCTAGCTGTTACAAATTTAAATTACCCGCTAAACTGGTGGATAAAACAGGGTGTATCACTGTATTCTTAACGGCTCTAGATTAGAATGTTATTCATGCTTTGACTTCCTAAAAGGAGGGAAATGGCTTTAATCTGCTTTTATGTATTTTATCTAGTTTATGTTGGAATAAAGTGCAATTGTTTTTGTTAGCTATTGATTATTTATGAAGCTCCCTAGACGCCCCATAATACTAGGATGATCAATAAATTAAGAAAGGAAATTTAAAAACTCGCCGTTGGAAAACTATATGAAACAAACTGTGAAAGTCGTCTAAAGTCGGTGAACACAATCAGTCGGAAATGGCTACGAATGCGTTGGATTGTAGTTATAAATGCCATTTGAATTATGTGTGTTATATCATTGTTTATTGCTTAGATAGATACTAAGAAAGTACTTACCTATTTATTATTTTTTGTTATAATACAGACCTTTCTTGATATCTTCGTAAGTCTCATTCTGACTCTTCTTAGAAGTGAGTATCGATGGATAATAAATAATTTCTTTACTAGATAAACTTATTTTGTTGTTTTCAGTTACGCATGTATATAGTTAATAGGAAATAAAACAATGAAAGGGAAATATTTAATAAAATACAAAGTACAGGTAACAAATTCATCTAAATTAAATAATAAAATACATATTAGACATATTATGTAATATTAATAAGATAAGATAAAGGAAGTTCTTGCAGAAATTACAATAGTTTGTACTGTCTATAGCAGCTGTAACGTAAGTACCTTGCAGCTTTTGCACTTCCAACCATTACGTCAAAACGATCGTCTCTTTTTAAAAGTTCGCTGACCATAAATATATCTACCGCAAGTAGAATGTCAGAATTAGCTTTTACAGATATACTGCCTTAGTCGTTTTTTAAAAAAATAATAACAATAACTGCAAACATCAATCACTGCTAGCTAAACGTCAAATTTATTTTTGACATATGAGGTTATTTTCTTTCTTGTCAGCAATGTCAACTTATTCGTCTTCATCTGTTCTGCTTATAAGTTCACATCTAACTGCCGTTATGACGTCACTACCGTTTTCGCGGCACATTCAAATAGTCGAAGTTTAACAATTTTTTAAAATATGTTGCGCTGAGAATTTTTCTTCCAAATTAAATATATAACTAAATTAAGTCCTCCACTATCATATTTCACTATTTATGAAAATTCGTCAACAACCCAATTGCATCTGTTTCTGCTTGTCACACGGCCCGAGAAGCTCTATATTCTCACGCGTGAATGCATATAATATTTCATAATATAAAAACTGATATCTAATAACAAAGAAATTTAATAATATTAAAATGGTATTTACAGCTTTTTGAAGATACTGGATACTGCTCAACCGCTTGTTCATCCCATAGATTGAATTATTTAATTTTGATTCATGTTAATAGTTGAAAGCAAAAATATTATAAATATGTTAGTTTCATGACAATATGTTATAAACTATACCAATAATACCCTTATGCCAAATGTAATTTAATTAAAGCAATTTTTCGTGTTCATGAATCTCACAACGTAAATATCTGGTCCTATTTCAATTTAGCTACTACGTCACAATGCGTGAAAAACAAAGAATACGCACATGTAATTAAATAATAGAGCTAACAATTAATTATACTTCTTTTTTTAATTACAGAGAGAAAAATTCTGAAATTCCTATTTACAACTGTAGTTCTGATAACATATTTAAGTTTGATCTATTTAATACAATACCACTGGATATATTCAAGAAAGTGCCAACAGAGAAGAAAATTTGGGCTCCAGTATCACCTGGATATTTAACCAATTGTTATTACTACTATTTTATAAATGTGATATTGTTTCATATGCTACCAGCAATACTATTCGATGGAATGTTGAAACTTTTTGGGAAAAAAGCATTGTAAGTAAAGTAACTCCAACTCCTACAATTCCTACATTCGAATTTTCCTTTGTTCTTATATCAGTATAATGGCCATTAAATATTCTATATACAGTATAGACCGTGGAATAGTGACAGATTTTTTTAAACATTTGGTTCCTATCTGGCCTTTTGGGAGCCTTTTGTGCCTGATTTGTACTAATCATTTTCGTGTTTATCAAACGGTTATCCTGGGCCCCTCAGCGGAAAACAAAAAAGAAAATTTCACGAAAATGAGCAATTTCAAACGTTTTGTTCCTATCTGGCGTCAAGTTAGACTTACGTTTTAAAGAAAAACATCCGACGGAAGCTTACCGCCAGACAATTTCCGTGGGCCGGAAGGCCCGAAATTTCAATCTGAAGTTGTAAGAAAATTGGTCAAAATCAAACGATTTGGTTCTTATCTGGGAATTGTATATATAGGTAAATAGATTATAATTATCGCGATATAACAAACGCCAGACAAATTCCAAGGGCCCAACAGTGAAAAAATTATTGTTCAAGTTGTCAAGTATTCTGCGAAAATCAAACGATTTACATTCGTCTGGCATTTGTTTTTTTGTTAATATTAGGCAATAAGTAGTTTCAATTTAAGATTCCCAGACGAATTGGCTGGGTCCCCTGGATAGCCAGACAAAAAGAAAAGCGCGAAAAAAATGCCATTTTTCAAACGATTTATTCCTGTGTGGCATTTGGATTTTAAATAGATATGTTAATAAATAAGCCATATTTCTAGTCCCAGATAAAAAGCTTGGGCCCAGACGTAGATATGTTGAGCGAAAGTATCGAAAAATCAAAAAACAGTCGTGTAAAAATCGATGCATTTTCAAACGATTTACACTCGTCTGGGATTTGTTTTTTTAAAAAGATATGTTAATAAACAAACCATATTTCAAGTGCCAGACAAAAATCTGGGGCGCAGCTGTAGATATATCGCAAATTTTGAGGTTCTACTGTAATGAAGCATTCTTTAAATTCCTGCTCCATTACTAAGATTCCGGATTTACACATGACACCAATGTGCACACGGCCCGCAAACCTGCCCATCTCCCATCTAGAGGCATGGATTTGCACACGACACTAAACTATACGCAGTTCTACGTCACCAGTAAGCGAGGATTCTCGGATATAAAAGCCCGGCCGCAAATCAACATAATTCAGAGTGGATAATCCTGCCAATCTGTCTACAGCGTGCTGAGCTGGACATATTGTAGTTTCGTGTATCTCCCGACGCAAACACGACGGAACGAATGCAATCTGACCCTGGGAATCCTACAGCGTGTTGAACTGGGACCCCTCGAGTCGTTAGTCATTCCCCGGCGCCCTTTCGCCGCCAAAGCCAGAGACGTCGCATCGCAACCGTTACACTCTCTCTCTCTCTCTCTCTCTCTCAGATAATAGAAAATGTTGTCTTAAGAACCGTAAAAGATACGGACATATAACCTGTACCTGTATGTTATGTAACACTGCCACACATTACCTGTTTGGAAAAAATAAATAAATTGTTTATATTTTTATTGGGCTGTCTTATTAACTAATTTGGACCCTGATTAATCTCCGAACCAGCTACCCGACAAGAAACCGTTACACTACAGTTGGCAACTTTTTAATCCTGGCTCCTACGTCAAAAGACTACTCTAGCTAATTTAAATAGAATAAAATTTGCTAAAACTCTTTTTAAAATTTTTTTAATTCCGACAAAAATGAAGGAATTAGAAGGGGGCGGGATTTGGGACTTTTTTTTTTCGGTAAAATTTCTCCATTTTGTCACCGTAATTAATCGGTAATTAATTGAAATCGATCTCATATATGATGTTCACTTAATATCATGTACTACTTTGACGTTCCGTTAATCTCGGTCCTTCGAAACAAAGGTTTCTGAGAAAAAATATTTTTTTTAGATTTACATACATTATAGGGCGGATCTGGACTTTGAGCTTGGGGGGGGTAACGTAGCCGCGTGTTGAAAATAACAAAAATGTTTTTCCTCGAAAATTAAAATTGATGAGCGGGGGGGAAAAAATCTCAAAAAAAAAATTATAAACACAACTAAATATATTCAAAAATATAAAATAAAATAATAAAAATTATGAAACTTTAAAATGAAAGTTGATTGTTTACGGAATCTTGTTACCCCGTTAACCCCCATAAATCCGCGCTTGCGTCATTTAAGTAGTGACGCGAAACAAATTTGTTTAAATGTATATAATACTCTTTTACAATGACAAGCTAATGAAATGCCAGACGAGTGTGAATCGTTTGAAAATGCATCGATTTTTACACGACTGTTTTTTGATTTTTCGATACTTTCACTCAACATATCTACGGCTGGGCCCAAGCTTTTTGTCTGGGACTTGAAATATGGTTTATTTATTACCATATCTTTTTAAAATCCAAATGCCAGACAGGAATAAATCGTTTGAAAAAATGGCTTTTTTTCGTGCACTTCTTAAGATTCAAAATATGTTTGGCCCACGCTTTTTGTCTGGGACTTGAAATATGGTTTATTTATTACCATATCTTTTTAAAAGCCAAATGCCAGACAGGAATAAATTGTTTGAGAAAATGCTTTTGTTTTCGTGCACTTCTTTTAAGATTTAAAATTTGTTTGACCCACGCTTTTTGTCTGGGACTTGAAATATGGTTTAGTTATTACCATATCTTTTTAAAATCCAAACGCCAGACAGGAATAAATCGTTTGAAAAAATGGCTTTTTTTCGTGCATTTCTTTTAAGATTTAAAATATGTTTGGCCCACTAAAAATGTCTGTGAATGATACAATACATTTTCGTTTTGGTTAGTTTTTACAGAAAAAATCATTTCACATGAGAACCAATCGTTTGATTTTCGCGGGGATAATTTTTTCACTGTAGGGCCCTCGGAAATTGTCTGGTGTTTGTTATATCGCGATAATTATAATCTATTTACCTATATATATATATAT